>CAUYSK010067473.1:0-56579 GCA_963575035.1 Avahi laniger | reverse complement strand
TTCCGGCCCTCTGGGCTAGCTGTTACTTTATCTTGTTGATGCTTGCAGCTGTGTGAAGCATACTCTCCTCTCCCTTTCCCCCTTTATTCTTTGCTTAAGCATACTGAAAGAAGTGAGAGAGCAGGTTATTTTCCATAGACCTTAAGAACCTCAAGCTGTATTTTTCACCATGGACTGCTAAAAACTTCCTTGTGTTGTGGAAACAATTCACAAACCACTTTGTAGAACAGCATTTATGAACTAGCTATTGGATTCTAAACAAAAGTGATTTACGTGGCAAAATTGCCTTTTTTAAAATTTGTCTAAATTGAATAGTATGCCTTTATTGCATTCTCTCTATTTTTTAGTCATATTTTACTGCACTTAAAAAAATGAACTTATTATTGTGGCTAAGCGTTGGTAATTCACATTTGTTAATTGCTCTATATTGCTTACAGACTGCCATATCACCCCTTATTGCAGACTAGTGTTTGAGTCTTGGTAGCTGATATTAACATATCCACTTGTAGACTTGACTTCGTTGCACTTGTGTCTGTGGTACATACCTATGAGGGTGTAGGTTGGGATAACTTACCTTGCAGTGAAGTAACATGCACATTTTCCATTTTATATAATAAATATTTTAATTTCTTCTATGTAAAAATCTGGTATTACCACATACGATGGATTCTGAATATTAATTAATTTATTTTTTTAAGAGACAGGTTCTTGCTCTGTCACCCAGAATGGAGTGCAGTGGCAGGATCACAGCTCACTGTAACCTCCAACTCCTGGGCTCGAGTAGTCCTGGCTCAGCCTCCCAAGTAGCTGGGACTACAGGCGTGTGCCACCACTCCCAGCTAATTTTTAAAAACTTTTTTGTAGAGATGAGATCTCACTATGTTGCCCAGACTAGTCTTGAATGCCTGGCCTCACGCAATCCTCCCAGCTCAGCCTCCCAAAGTTCTGGGATTACAGGCATGAGCCATGGCACCTGGCTGGATTCTGAAGACTTAAGGCCTATGAATACATTGTCTTCCGTTGAAAAATGTCTGGAAATATTTACTTGTTGATATTTGCAAATTGTCGTATCCCAGACCCTACAACAGTGCCTAGCATATAGGGAGCCCCCGTAAGTGCATGTTGAATGACAGATGAATTAATGAACAATGCATTCTCATTTTACAATTTTTGCAAATGTGACTTAGGGGAGGGGAATGAAGCAGCAAAATACTCATATTCAACCATTGAGTTTTTCACATTCTCTTGTTAGGTTGCTTAGGTTTTTATTGAAACTGTTGCGCATTCAAAATCCACTTGTGGTAAAGCACCTCTGTGTGGTAACGACAATGGACGACAATGACTGGATAGACTTGGAAACTTGTTTAATTATTTTGCAAGCGTAAATTCTTGGACACGCTATTCCTAAGCAAACACTTTCATTTCACTGCTTTTGGTCTCAGATTGTTGCATCATAGTTATGGTTTTGTGGAGAAAGATGATCACTGTTCATAAATCTTATAAAACTCAATCAACAGACTTATAGAAAGTAATAACTTTCTTTAACCTTTGAAGCAAATATCTCACCAAAGGAGAGAATAAAAAAAGAAATTCGTATCATTCTTTTTGAACTTCATATTTCTTGAGTTCACATTGTTTTTCTTTAAGTCTAAAAAGCCATTAAATTTTCAGATCTCTCTGTTTGCTCAAATCCCACTTGCGACTCTGTTGGGACACACTGTTTCTCAGCCCAACATTCTATTTCCTTCTCAGATGCCTGGCCTTCAGGAAATGGGTCCCTTTCTCTCAGTTTTATGTTGTGCATTTTTATACTGTGTTCCTTTAAGTCGAAATTAAGCTATTTTATTTGAATTTAATCCTGAAAACAGTTTTGGAGCTTAAAAGATCAACCTTTGTTTATATGGAAAATGCACTTTTGTGAAATACCTTATATCTTAATGAGGTGCAAATCTTATTTTTATCCTTTGGTAAATCTTTGTGTTTCCTATTAGAATATTTTTAAATGCAAATAAAATGAAGCATGCCATTATATATTTATTTTGGAGCTAAGTTTTAAGTCGATTCTATCAAAGTAAGGACACCAATGTAATCATCACCAGAGAATGTGGAACTTAAGTACTACTACAGAAATGCGTGTAGCTGTCTTTCCTATTTTGCATTCTTAAAACACTGTTAATTCCAATTTCTCTATTACACATCTCTGATTCACTGAATATGAAAACTCATAAAAAAGCACATTCAATTAGCTGTGATTTAGTCCATTGATATAATGATGATGGGTGCAGAAGAGAAATAGGAAGAAAATAATTACTGAAATGCAGAATTTTGGCAGGATTGATAAATAATGATGTATACCAGAAAGAATGTGAATGATGAAATTCTATTGGACCAAAATAATCCTCCCTTTTTGTTAAGTGAAGAATAGGATCTAGCTCTAAATCATGACACCAGTAGCAGTGGATATTCATTGGGGAATACTCAATAATGTTGACTCTTTCCTAGTCTGAGGATGTGAAGCTCTTTACTTGGAATCTGAACTGAGACAAAATGCAAGAAAGATGTGCATGTCTGATAAACTCAGTTGTCCTTCCAGCTGCGGACACCATTGACTGATTAAATCTGCTCTTGTAACTGGCCAGCTGTTAGCCAGAGGCATGAGGATGGTTTAATTTACTTTAAGAAGATAAAGCATGAATTTGATCATAAGCATGCAGAAAGCAGTAAGCAATCTTAAAATAAGAGGGGCAAAAAATAATTTCTCATTTTTTAATGTGGATAATTATTTAAGTACTCTGAGTATAATTCTCCTTTAAGAATTTGTTTCTGCTGAACCTAACTTATTACAATTATTCAAGAAATTATAGTTTGGACTATATAATATTATAGAAATTAAGTAATACTTAAGAGAGAAAGAAGAAGTAAATTAATGATTTCTTTTAGGTGAATGATGGGTAAGAATAAATTAAAAGCAAACATTTGTCTTACTGGCATATGCATTTCAGTGGGTTAACTTTTAGACGATGATTATTTGTCCTCCTTAATTAATGATAGCCCAGCTGGAGCTTAAGGGATTTTAGAATAATAATTATGATTCATTAACCACTCTTTAGGGTAATAAATTTTTTGGATAAACTTTTCTTACTATTTGAAATATGGAATATTTAATATATGTCTTCTTTAAGAAAATGCAAATAATATGTATATTCATACCTGTATATAGGCTGAGTGGGTAGAACATACATTATAGAAAGGTAAAGTATATTTTCAAATATATTAAATATGTTCTATTACTAAAAATATCTTACAATTTAACATGAGATTTTTTAACAGTACTGTATGTTAGAGAGTACTGTGTTATGTACTGAAGAGATTTCATAAGCACTGGGGCAATGGATCTGGTACTTACTCAAAATAAATTTAGTCACAAATATAAATGTATCTATGTGTGTGTATGTGTATATATGTGTGTATTTGTGTATATATACTTTCATAAATATTTGTGAGTAGAGTTAAAGAATGAAAGGATATAATAAGAAAATTAAAGGAGAGCAAGAGAAAGAGAATTGTATTTCAAAGATTAATTGAAAAGAAATATTAAAAACAACAAAAATTAATGAGAATAAAAGACATTGATAGTTATCATGAGTAATCTGTAGACACAGGTTTTGGGGGAAACCATTTTGTTTCTGGATATATGACATGCACGTGACATAGAAGCCTGTGTCATGTGGCCTGGTGGGAAAGACATGGGCTTTGAAAATAGGCAGTTCTTTTTTCAGTTCCACTACTTTGTGCTAAGTGACTAGACAAGTTATTTAAACTTTTGGCCCCAGAAACTATTTGCAAAAAGGGAATTAAAAACACCCATCTTTTTGCATTGCTGTGTAGATCCAACTACAAAGTATATGTCAAGATATAGATGAATATTCAATAAATGGTGGTTATTTCTAAGGATAACACCTAGTCACCAATAATTAAGTTGTATAAGTATAATATAAATTTTGAACTAGCTTCATACTTTAAGAAAGCTTTTGAGATTTGTATAGTATGAAAAAAGAAGGTACCACCAAGAAAACCATTTTCCGCATTTCAGATCTTAACCTGGTTTTTGTTTTCTAACTGCTAAAATGTATACCAACATCTAAGCAACATGACTCTCTTTATTAGGTAATCTCATGATTATATATTATAGTTTCTCTTTAAGATTTTGCATAGAAATTAAGTTATCATATTTCTCAAGCCACCCCACACAATGTTTCTTGCGTAATGGATTGGTCTCCATTCCCATTTTTAAGTTTTCCTTAGGGATCATACTACTAGAAAAGTTAGATAAGATCAAGGACTCTGATAGATATCTTTCATAATTAGACATAAAATTTATAGCAGTGAAAATATTTACACATCTGAAGTGGTGTGGTTTCTCATTCATTTGATTTCTTGATCTATTGCATTGCTTTATTATACTCCTTTCTAGATGTTAGTGCTGAAGCGAATAAGGCGGCAGTGGACAACAGGCTGTGGTTTAACACTGGGCTTTTCCTTCTGTGCCAGAAGAACTTGTAAAATTATATGTTGCTAACTCGAAGGAAGTGGATGGCTTGTAGAATTAAAATTTTTTTCTACATTGAAATGAGAGAGAGAAAGGTGAGAGACCTACATAATCAAATGCAGATGGTAATTTTCTTAGTCTCATTTGATTTGTAATAATTTTAAAAATACATATTCATAATGAGTTCAAGAATTTAAAAAATATCATTATTTGTTAAAGAAGGGAGAAAAGGGGAAGGGAAGTTAAAGAGAAATGACGCCATGTGACTTATCTGTCTGGTTCCTTTCACATCAGTGTCTGTCATAAAATTAGGAATTAGGAGCTTTTGGATTTGAAGAAATGAAATTATTTGTGGGTAATCTTCTTGTCTTCAACTGTCCATGTATAGAAGAAACTGGCCCTCCTTTCTTTTCCAGCATCTCCTATCTAGAGTGGTTACAGCTATACAAGTATGCCCAAATGTTTATGCCTTAACTACCCAACAATTGCAACGTTCTGTTAAAGTCGGATATGACCCTCCTCTTTACAGATACGGCTTTTATAATTGAGACAAAATGACACACGTCTGTGCTAATTTCTATATTAATTTGGCATTGTTTCTGCCCATTACTGACTTTATTCGAAGCCCTTCCCCTTGGCAGTCTCCTCGTTAGTTTCCAAGTGAAGCCGGCGCTCATTTCAACTTGCAGGGTGTTCTGGGCAGCTGCCAGGCCAGATGCTCCGCTGCCGGATATTTTGTCTGATTTGAGTCTAGGGACATAGTCAGGCTACTTTGGAAATATTTAATTTCTCCAGATGCTGAAATCTTCAATTTGCTGTCAGTTGTGACAAATTGGTTACATTTTCAGTGTTTGCAGATATTACAATGTGAAAATACTTCTTAAGACCCATATATATTAAAAGTAAATGCCTTTCTTCTTTTCTGTTTTCATATGAAATAATTTTTTCTTTCTACTTAATTTTGTATTTGATCTTCTCATCTTAAAATGAGAACTAAATTCCTATGTAAACTATAAAAACTATACATTTTTAACTAATTATAAGTTCCACTCTTTACTTTTTATTGCATTTTATTATGATTTTCATTTGCTTTGTGACCCAAAGTTATTTGGGATCAATTAATTTTGTTTGTTATTATTAATTTCTAACTGATTGGATTATGGCAAATAATATGGCCATAAAAATATATTTTTTTGTAGTTTTTAAAGATTTTCTTTCTGGTCAAGTTCATAAAATATTTTGCAAAATACTTATGGGTAGTGTATGTGCGCACGCGCGTGTGTGTGTGTGTGTGTGTGTGTGTGTGTGTGTGTTGTCTGAGTAATGTAATTATCTAGCTTAAGTTTATTATTAAATTATTGAATTCTTGTATGTCCTTACATTTTTTTGACTTTCACAATTCTGTCTAATTCTGGAAGAAGTAATTCTCCCTTGTAATTCCATTTAAGAATTCTATCTTGAATTTTTAATAACATTTTTATTTTGCCTTTATGCTTGTTTAGTGCATTCAGGTTTATGGCATATCCTTTATCTATTTCTTTAATGTTTAATCGTCATATACTATACATCTTCAATTTCAAATATTTTATATGAATTTGGCTCTCTCTCTCTCTCACACTTTAATTTGCTGGTGTCTATTTGCTTATTTTTTTCAATCTTTATTATTTTGTTTCAGAAATGTTTATTATAAAAAACATTTTGCTAAGGTTACATTCCCTTTGATCCAATTCAAACATCTCTGATTTAATACAATAATTCATCTGTTTTCTTTTAGTGTAAAATGTATGTGCTTCTTTTTTTCCACCTTACTTAATGTTTATTACAGTATTTACCTTTCTTTTTCTTTTTCTTTCCTGTTTTCTGATTTGATCTCTCCATCCAACTTAATTACACACACTTTTTTATTTTTTTAAACATTTTTGAGACTTTATAATAAAAAGTACATTGCAGAATTAAAGATGATAATGTTTCTATTTTACATATGCCTTTTTAAAAGTATTAACCAATTTTATCTCATTTATCTTATCTTATTTACCTGACCTGTATAAGTCAGATACTATTAGAAAAATGGACTTAGATAAAACTTCTGCCAGGTTCCAGGGTGACTTCTATGAATTCCTTGACAGATGGATATTTCTCTTACATAAACTCTACCTTCTGAAAAAGTATTCAGGCTCTTTTCATTGCTGGGCAACCCCAATTACCTGAATTTTGGTTTTCATACAAAAGTTCAGAGCTACTTAGAGATACTGTCTAGAACTACCCTACAATCATTACTTCTTAATCCACATTTGTATCCAAGACACTCTTTCTGAAGATGAAGCCATTCTGCTAATATTTGAACCTGCAGATCTCAGACATGTGGTAGGCCCATGTGATCTCAAACTGAATCCTTGTACAAAAGAATTGGAAACACAAAGAGAGGAAGATTTGCTCTGCTATGTACCCAGTAGTATATTCTTCATTTATGTTCAGGTTACTCTCCCATTTTTCTTATTAGTTTAGAGTGTTCACATTTTGACTATTAAGAAATACATAACCAGCCATGGAAAAATCATAACTCCTCCAGGGTGCATTTTTCTTAAATTAAAAATAAAACAAAATACAAATAAGAAAAAGAAGGAGTAATCTTAAAAATCTCCTGGAGTAGTTGTGACAATTAAATGACATAAGTCAAACATTTGGGAAAATACTTTTGAAAAGTACTAGTCCAATTGAAAAATAAATTATAATGAAGAATAATAATCTTTTTATATCTCTTTCAAAATAAAAAAAAGTTCATGTATGCAATGTATGGTGGAGTCCTAGTAAGTATACATATAGAAATTGTAAATAATAAAGATAAAGGTATCTGGTATATTCTTGCACCCTTGCCTGTCTTGAAACATATATATGGGATATGCAATCAGCTGTGAACATTTGAAAATAGAATTGCAAAAGATTTGGAAGCATGTATTTATTTAACAAAGTAAACATTTTTTGTCTTTGTCTATGTGCAATTCAATTATTTTGTTTCTGAAATAAATTAAGTAAAGCTTATTGAGTCTGATCAGCCCTTGTTTCCAGGGAATTGCAGTTCAATTTCATTTTTAATTAGAATTGAACATTGTGGATTTCTTAGCACTGGTAAGCAAGATCTAGCAATAAAGTATGTACTTAATTTGTATTAAGTTTCTGAAATTTAGTGTAGAGTGTGAGTAATATGTCTGGTTAATATTTAAACATCTCACAATGTTCTGTTGTAGAAGTTTCCATTTATAAATGCTCCTGTTCTATAACAAATTACTTTCAATTTCAAATAAACCTGTTATCACAACATGAGAAAAACTTATTCAATTAAATGAGAAAACAAAGTAAAGTAATTATTTACTTCCATTTAATGTGCACAATAGCTTATAAAGTTTCTATAAACGCCTTTGAAAGGTAGATACATTGGCTGAAACATCACTGTTGCTTAAATATTATTGCTTTAATCAAATGTAGATGTAGTCATATGGGATAGGCATTTCTGTATAGGAAACCATTCTCTCATGAGAGAAGAGAGACATATTTTCCATTGCAATACGCCCACATGGAAAGAAGCTGTGAATCATAAGATTAGATGTGCTAACATTTTCTTTTCTTTCAGTTTGTCATACCCATTTCTAGTTTGTATCTTGTTTGTCTCATATTACTGTAATGTTATTAATCACATTGAGGCTACTTGAGAGCTGTACATCTAAGGTATCTTTTTTCATTATTGCTGTGCACTCAGATATTAGACTGGATGTGATCTCTGCCCAGCATCCTGTCTAAATGTGGCACCAGAGGGAGAGAAAGGAGTTGGGGTGGAGGGCTTGTGGTGGATGCCTCAGTCACCTGGAATACAGTCCATTGAAATAATACCTGGAACTGTACTCTTAGACATCTGCGATGAGAAATATAGCAGGTTGATTTAACAGCTAATGTTATGTTCAAATGGTAAGTCAGAACTAGAATGGACCTTTGCTGCTTTATCTTTTTAAATAATATCTAAGATCTGAATAGAAAATATGCATGTCTATAATTTATTTCTTCACCCCTAAGGGAATAGTGATGCTCAAGAAAATCAAAAGCCTTTCTGGGCCAGGGAAGTGGAAACTCTTAACTGTTACCTCTGATAGGTTTGTACTGTAAAATGACCTTGTCAATTTCTGCCAGATAGGATTGCAAAGCCAATTGGTGATCTATAAGCTGTAGAGGCAAGCGATACATAAGAGACATACACTCAACCTTCAACTATAAATCCTTCTAATTAGTGAAATTAGAAAATATAACAGGGATATTCTTTCTGTTCTAATTGAATCTCTACGTGAAGTATGCATCAGATTTGCTCTAAATAATTCATTTCCATGTACGTGTAATTCTTGAGCATACCCAGAAGCGAGAATATCTCTTAGTTGTCCGTGTCCAGTTATTCATCCTAAGTAATTATATAGTTAAATGTGTTAATTTCAAGAGGAGTTGAGAAATTATGAAGTAGATTGCTTCCTTTTTTAATGGAGAGAAATAAATAATAAGATAGCAAATATTGTGTTTTCCTGATTGGTAAGGAAATGTAATAAATCATTATCCTAATTTTAAAAACATGTGCTAATATTATAGTTACAGAATTATAAAAATGTTAAAAGCATAATGCAGCTGGGGAAAAAATTAGGGATGGATTGAAAGACCTTAGGACTCATAATTCTTCCAATCGAACAACAAAAACAAACTGAGTCGGGTAATATATGAACAACAGTGGAAGAGTATCTTTAAGGTATGTGAATATTTACTTTTGGAAATAAACACATGAAATTTTGTAATTTTTATATTAAAAAACTGTTGTTTTTAGCATAGCTAAGATTTTTTTTCTTCTTCCCTGACATTACTCTCCACTCCAGACAAATGCAAAGCAATAATATTCCCTTGATTATCTGCCAAGTTTTCCTCCTCTTCTTCTTCCTTATCATCAATGTCCAAATAAATGAGTAAATAATAAAACACAGAGGAAAAAGATTTTACACATTATGTAGCATTTTACGTTTCTCAAAATCGTTCAGACATATTACGTCCTTCGAATCTCCCAGTCATTTTGCGTAACTGGCAGGACAAATGTCATCCCTTTTTATGAAGGAGAAAAATTGAACTGTAAGCTTTTCAGTGGTATGCCCAGCATCCCTCGTTGAATGGCTGTCCAGGGCAAGATCTTTTACTCTTAGTACAAAGCTTTTTCATCTGCCAGGTTGCTTGCAAGTCAAACTACATAAAAACAATTAGTTGAATTCAAATGTGTTACTAACAGATTATAATGTTATGACACTTGCAAGCAGTGCAAGATTCAAAGCTTCTCTGATGAAATTTTAAAAGTAATTTGACATATGCCTTTAATATTAATATTCATTTGATTTTCCCTCATATATTCTGTTTATATCCACTCATCTTGGAGAAGAGTTATGTATACACATTTCAGTTTTAAAAGAATACTGCCAAAAACTGACTTTATTTTTTCTTTATTTTCATAGGATGATTCATAATGCTATAAATTACAGACATTGAACATCAAATATACATCTAGTAACCAAGTATTTCTCTTTTATATATATAAAAATTGGGAGCTCTGTTTAGTATTTTAGTTATAGAGATAATTTGTAGGCAGTAGAAATAGAAATATTGAATATTGATTCTGATATGCATTGAAAAATCAAAAAAATTTTTATGTCAATAAACGTAACCAATAACTAATTTCTGAGATACTGTCAGAGATATTTCATTCTTATTAGTTATTTTCCACAGGTTTCTCCCCATTCATTATGGCTTTAGTTAAATACTCTTTTAGTAAAGAATATTGATAACATAATAAAACTTTAAAACATAGTAAATTTTTAAAGACTAAATACTAAAGAATTCTATATATTTTTTTGATCTCTCTTATTCACTAAATAAAGTTGAAGATTCTTTTCCGAACTCTGTAGTAGCCTTAATTTTCTGAATAACTTCAATATTTTTTCTTTACAAAAGCAGTAGGTCATTGCTTCTTATTAATCTCACTAGAATTATTTAAATAACTTTGGATACATCAAGTAAAGCAATTTGAAATCCTAATTAAAGGTGTTCAGTGAATTTGAAGAAGAATGATGTGATTATGCCTTGGATATACTTAGTCTGATTACAGTGAATTTCCCTCACCATAATAGTCTTCTTTTTTTTTTTTAACTACAAAGGAAAGTTTATTTCTGAAACATAACAAAGCAAACAGAAATCTTACAAACCTTTTTACTGGTATCCTTACAATACAATATGTAAGTGAAGGGCCAAAGTGTAAACCTATTAATAGGAATACAATCTGAAGAAGAAAGAATAACATTTGGGCTTCCAAAGTAAAAATATCTGCTTAAGAATTTATCATCTGTGTCTAATATTTTTATTTCTCACATATTCCAAAGTTATTTAATTTAAATGCATAAGAATGAACTGTGAAATATTAAATTTGTGTTTTTTAAATTTATTTTTATTTTTGTGTCACTATAAGAATGAACCTTTGATCTAAAATGTACCAATCTATTGTTTTAATACATTTTAGTCCTCATGACAGGACTTTGTAAAACTCCAGGTCTTTTAACAATCTAAATAAACAGACATATAATTCTCTATTGATTTCAGTGTCTTGTCAGAAAGCAGATCACAGCAAGAAGCATCTTATGTGCTTTATAAATTCACCCTTTAGCCAGTCTCTTTGTCTTTGTAAAGGATGGACGTATAATTGAAAGGAAAGGAATACTTTAGTGAAAAAATCACCAGACTTGAATTCAGAAAACGTGTGTTTGATCCCTGGCATTACCAGTTATTAGCTCTACCCTGGGCCATTCCCTTAAATTTCATGAAGCACAATTTCAGCAACTAGATAATGGAAATTGAAATGAATTATCTCAAATGGTCTGAATATAAATCAACAAATAAGAGACAGTGCCTGGCCCATAATAGATGTACAATAAGTCCTTGACGATTTGGCTTTAAGTTGACTCAGAAGACCTATATTCTAATCACAATTATGTTTCTGAATCTTTATATAAAATTTGACACACATACTCCTTATGTGGGAGAATTAGTTTGCTAGGGCTGCCATAACAAAATATCACATCAGGGTAGCTTAAACAACACAAATTTATTTTCTCATGGTGTGGAAGCTAAAAGTCCAAAAATGCCAGCAGGTTTGGTTTCTTCTGAGGCCTCTCTCCTTGTCTTGCAGAAGGCTGCCCTCTCACTGTGTCCTCACGTGGCCTTTTCTCTGTGCCTATGCATCTCTGGTGTCTCTTCCTCTTCTTAGGAGTACATCAGTCATTTTGGATTAGGGTACAGCCATATGAACTCATTTAACCTTAATTACCTCTTTAAAGGTCCTATTTCCAACTATAGTCGCATTCCCAAGTATACAAGGGATTATGACTTCAATATATGCATTTGGAGGGAACGCAATTCAGTCCATAACACTGGGCCCTAATTTTAATCTAAAAAAACTATTAATAAGGTCTTGTTTTTCTGTTACAGTCACTCTTATTTTCCACATGAAGTTTCAGAGAGCTTTTGTAGGTATGGAGACCATATGAATGTGTCTAGTGCTGGACTAATATCTTGAAGAAGATAAATGATGGAAAAAATACAACCTTCCTCCTTTGGTTTTTGATATGTGACGATTTGGGAATGCCATGCATTCTGACTAGTAAAAGCAGAAAGAGCAAACATTGTAAGATAACATTTAATTGGTTCAGAAGGGTGAGTTGACAATTCTGGAGCATCTGTGAATGAATTAAAACCTAGCTGTGGAATGCAACTGATATTCCCTTGCTAGACACTGAATAAGTAGATTGTCTAAATGACAATGACAACAGCATTCTCCTTCTGGAATAGAAAAGATGTTTTGGCTGAAAAGTAAGAATAGAAATCAATAAGAAGAGAAGTTACGTAGCAGAAATCAGAAAAGGTTCCTCTCTGTCTTACCCTCCTATTTAATTTTCTTTAAATGATTTTTTCCTGAATATCTGAATGCCATACAGCCACCCAGTGCCTAGATGGTGCCTATTCAGGGTAGTGGGAATGTAAACTTATGGTGGACTATTCCCAGGTGCCAGACTACTATTCCTACGTGAATAATTCCCAGGAAGCGTAGAGTCTGTTTAATGATTGCTGTGTCCTGCCCATGGACATTTATTTCAGAGGTAATTATTTGGGAAATGATAGGACCTAGGTTTATGTACTATACACAAGGAGAATGTATTGGTATGGTTTGTAGCAAGAAATATGGGATCAGTCATCTTGAAGGTGGCCAAAGACATTCTACCTATATGACCCCATCAGCAAGACAAAATCACATGTTCAAACACCAGTGGGCTAGTCTCCACCATTCTCCTTATATCCACTATTGGATAACAAAATGAAACAAAATAAAACTTTTTAATTATACATATTTTTACAGAAGGATAAGGGGAGAACATAACACATTTAATTAAATGTGTTGTTTATTAAATTTCAAGAACAAGCTGGCTTAATACTTACACTCACCTTCTAACAATATATATAAGATGCCACAACTAAATGCATTGTATAAGTTTTCCAGACAGGAAGTGTGAATAATAGAGAAAAATAATATTCATGTAATATACTTGTACTATATACATTATGTTTTCCATTAATTCATTCATTCATTCATTTATTCATTTGTTAATACAAAAACTAATTTATTCATCAGCTCAACAAAAATAGGAAAGTCATTTTGTGCCAGACACTCTCCCATAAGATGAAGCTATAGCGCTCCTACTTCAAGCCAGTCACAAGCTAGTGCCACTAAAGTTACTTACCAAATCCTTTTTAATTCCTGGGAAGAAAAACAAAATAAAATTTTATTTGATAACTTGTGTCCCCTTTGTCATTTAATTTGAGGAATCTTTTGATTTCCACCTTAATTTCCTCCTTGACCCAATAATTGTTCAGCAATAAGTTGTTTAATTTCTATGACTTTGTTTCTGTTGGAATTGATTTCTAATTTTATTCCACTATGGTCTGAGAAGATACATGGTACAATTTCTATTTTTTTTAATTTGTTGAGACATGTTTTGTGGCCTAAGATGTGATCAGTCTTAGAGAATGTTCTATGTGTTGATGAGACAAATGTATATTTTGTAGTTTGGGGGTAGAATGTTCTGTAAATGTCTCTTAGGCCCATTTGCTCTAGGGTCCCACTTAAGTCCAGTGTTTTTTTATTTATTTTCTTTCTGGAGGATCTGTCCAGTTCTGTCAGTGGGGTGTTGAAGTCCATAGCAATTATGATGTTGTTGTTTATCACTTTATTTAGATCTGGTATGGCTGGCTTTACGAATTTGCGTGCTCTTGTGTTAGGTGTATAAACATTTAGTATTGTTATGTCTTCTTGTTGAATTGCTCCCTTTATCCATTATGTAATGACCATCTTTGTCTTTCTTTACTGTTATTGATTTACGAGTGGGGAATTCAAGCCATTCATATTTATTGAAGGAATTAATAAGCGGGATGAATTTCTCTTCATCCTGTTGAGTAAAACCTTATCACTTTGCTTTACGTCATGAGCCATTATTTTATATAGGCTCTGAACTTTAGCTTTTGGGTGATTTTACACTGTTGGGTTTCTATTGTATTTATTTATGTATAATACAGATTTTGGTACTTCCTGCAGGCCAAGTCTGGTCTTGACAAATTCCCTCAGTGTTTGCTTGTCTGAAAAAGTCTTTTATTTTTCCCTCATAAAAGAAACTTAGTTTTGCAGGATACAAAATTCTAGGCTGGCCATTAGGCTATAATAACCAAAATAGCATGGTACTGGAACAAAAATAGAGACATAGACTAATGGAACAGAACAGAGAACCCATATATAAAACCATCCACACACTACCATCTGATCTTTGACAAAGTAGACAGCAATATACACTGGGGAAAAAAATCCTTATTCAATCAATGGTGCTGGGAAAATTCGATAGCCACATGTGGAAGATTGAAGCAGGATCCATATCTCTCACCATTCACAAAAATTAATTCAGGATGGATAACAGACTTAAATCTAAGACATGAAACCATAAGAATTTTAGAAAATGTTGGAAAAAGTCCTCTAGATATTGATCTAGATGAAGAATTTATGAAGAAGACCTCAATGACAATCACAGTAACAACAAAAACACATGGAAATTGATTAAGGTAAAAAGCTTCTGCACAGCCAAGGAAATAATCAATGGAGCAAATAAACAGCCTACAGAATGGGAGAAAATATTTGCATCCTATATATGCAATAAAGGGCTAATAACCGGAATCTGAAAAGAACTCAAGCAAATCGGCAAGAAAAAAATTAAACAACCCCATTAAAAAGTAGGCAAAGGACATGAACAGAAACTTTTCAAAAGAAGGTAGACTAATGGCCAATAAACATATTAAAAAAATCTCAATGTCACTAATCATCAGAGAAATGCAAATCAAAACCACAATGAGATATCTTCCAGTGTCAGTGAGAATGGCTTTTATCAAAAAGTCTTAAAACAATGGATGCTGGTGTGGATGCAGAGAGAAAGGAACACTTATAAACTGTTGGTAGGACTGACTTCAAACTAGTGCAACTCCTATTGAAAATAGTTTGGAGAGTCCTCAAAGAACTAAAAGTGGACTTATCATCTCATCCAGCAATCCTAAAGGAAAAAAAAAAGTCATTTTATCAAAAAACACTTGCAGTAGAACATTTACTGCAGCACAATTCACAATTGCAAAAATGTGGAATTAACCCAAGTACCCATAAATTCATGAGTGGACTAATAAAATGTAGTATATGTGTACCATGGAGTACTACTCAGCCATAAAAACGAATTAATACCTTTTTCAACAATCTGGATGGAACTGGAGACCATTCTCTTAAGTGAAGTATCACAAGAATGGAAAAACAAACACCGCATGTACTCACTATTAAATTGGAACTAACCAATCAGCACTTATATGTGCAGATGGAAGTAAAACTCATTGAAAATTATGCAGGTGGAAAGGGGGAGGAGGGATAGGTGAAATCTACCTAACCGGTACAATGTACACCATCTGATTGACGGGCACACTTATAACTTTCACGTAAGCAGTACAAAAACAACCCGTGTAGCCAAAACATTTGTATCTCTGTAATATTCTGAAATTTAAAAAAAAGAGTTTGAAATAAGGAAAAAAAAATTTACTTGATGCACTGGGGGCATCATGAATGTTTCAAGTGATGTGTGCTTTTTTGTTGTTGATGGTGGAGCTATGATGCAGTTTGAAGGGAGTTGACTGACCCTTATAAAACCTGAAAAGTGTCACAGGATGACTAAGACAATTTCTCAGTTACTAGTCTAGCAGCTTTATTAGGCACCTCGTCACAGTGAAATGTTAACACCCATGAAAATGTGGGCAGTGATCATGTTGGCTCAGCACTTAGTGATTCTTTGAGTTAAATAAAAAAGGGTGGGAGGCATATGCATAGGAGGTTGATTTAATGATCTCTATATTCATTGAAAACATAACATAAAATGTATATATATATTTTAGGAGTAATCCTTAGTTATGGAAGGATTAGTAATTATCATTGATGGACATTTTGAATAAACGTGTTTGATAAATTTACACAATATTTAACTTCTCTTTTGAGAATAAAATACTGGTTGAAGTACTTATTACAGTAGAAATATTCCCAATATAAACAGAATGCTGATTACTGCATTAAAATAGTATTCATTTAATCCTGCATAATTATGCAATTGTTACATATATATGCAGTACGTTTTAGGGTGTAAACACTGTGAAATAGCTTTGAAAGATAAAATGTGCACTTCACAGTGTAATATTAAATTAGAATCTGAAAAGGAAGAAAAAAATAGTTCAGTTACTCTGAATTTTAATATATATACTCTATGCATTTCGGTTTTCTTTATATTTTGTCCCTAACAGTAGTTTAATGCAAAATTAAAATATTGATACTATATGTTCTGATAATTCACATCATAAAACCATTTTAAAGGTCCTTTATAACCATAGAAATTGCGTTATTTTTGAAGAGTATATTCCAAGCAGTAGTTTAAAACCAAATTTTATATGTGACAAAATATTTTAAAATACAATAAATATATCTCTATAAGCATTTTTAAATCATTGGATTAGACTATGTGGTTTTTTATTTAGAGCAGAAAAGATCTTTGAGGATAATGTAATTCAATCTTTGCATTTTGTGGTTGATGAAACCAAAGCCTAGAGAGATTATATGTGTTGTCACATAGCTCTTTATTGTCAAGATTGGTACCCCAAACCCAGAACCATTTCCTATTTTAATGATTTTTCACTTTTCTTGATTATGACTGATATATTTGCAAGTGACAGAAGTCCTCTCAAAGAAAGGGAGGAACATCTTACCCAGTCCAAGTGAAACAAGTACACCTGACCTGGAGTCTGTGCACGGTATTCCCTCTCTTGCCCGTTGTCATCTCTGTTTTCTCTGCCTGCTCCTTTTTTGTCACCAGTTTTCTTTAGAAGGTTCATAGTTTCTACCTTCCGAGCAAGGTGGTTACAAAGTTGAGCATGGCAAAAAACCCCAGGTCTGTCACATATATGTTTAAGAGAGGTAAGTACACGATAGTCAAAGTTCAAGGTCAGGAAATCTTGGCTTACGATTTGACTCCGCTTTTCAGGAATTATACCCCCAGTGTAATCATCGCCCTGGGGGTTTGAGCTATCTCAGTTTGTGAGAGGTGCTGGGAAGGGCTAACAAATCTCACCTGTGCCGCCAAAAAATGCAAACAGCTCAATAACAGCGGGCTTCATTCCTTTTGCATTGGCTTGCACTTGAATGCATTTTGAAAAGCATAATCTTACCAGAGTAGGAGATCTCTTGAACATTTTAACCATTTTAACCAACCATTTTAACCAACCATTTTAACCATGTTCAAAATGCAGTGTTAACAATGCTGAGGAACATTTTTCATTTGTTATTTAATATAGTCAGGTCAGTGTCCTCTATTGCTAACTTTACTGGAAATCCAGCAATAATTTCTGAAATTAAGAGTTATTGATTTAAGCTATCGAATTAAGAGCTCTATGATGGTTAGCAATAGATGGCACCAAGAACCAAATTTGACAACATTGAAGAGGTGTCCACCGCAGGTACACCCACTGTAGGCAGAGGATGGAGGAGGGAGCCAAACTGCACGTTGACCTATCCCTTCAGAGCTGTGGGGAAGCAATTAACTCTAGCCAAAAACAGTGCACAATCAAACCCCATTGCTTCATTATAGGCCATCGGCTACAGAAAAATATCATGTTATGCATTGATTAGAAAAGGGGTCACAACATATTACTAAATATACTCAGAAAAGAGTATATGCTGGAATATGACAGCTTCGGTGTATTATTTTTGACTAAGATAAATCTAAAATAATAGATTTCATGAACATTAAACAGCCAAACAGTTATTGTACTGACCTTACTAGAAGGGATTTTTGAGGATATTTTGACTGTCCCACTAACGCAGGGTCAGCAAATAAAAAAAGAAAAGAAATAACCGTGTGGATCGCCACTTCCCTTCCTTGTGGTCATGGCAGACGTCACTCATAGAACCACTTTTGCAGTGACCTTGAACCTGGATTTACAGTCCGTCTCTAGGCAGCCATTCTTTGCCATTTACTTGGAGTTAGCACTCAAAATGAAAACTTGGTCATTCCACTGGTAAACTGAATTTCCTGAGAGCAGAGACCTTGTCATACTTATCTCCATATCCCAATGGTAGCATTTGACCTGCACAAAGTGACACCCAATATAAAATTGTGAATGCACAGTAGCCCAGCAATCTTCAAAATAATTTTTAACAAGCAGATAATTCTCAAAAGAAAATATGCAAGTGGCCAAAATCATGCAGAAAGAGGTTTAACTTGACTTGTAATTAAAATATTAATTTTGATAAATATTTTCAATATTTATATATTATAAATATTAAATGTACTATATTAAATTTATATATTATAAATATTAAATTTACTATATTAGTAAATATATCTTAAAAAATAATAATGTTGTTGAGAGTGAAGGGAAACAAATATTTGCATATATAGCTAGTAAGAATATAACTGATTCATTGGCTTCCCTGGAGGGAAACAGCTTACCAAATACATAAAAAAAGGAATACTTTGACCTGGAAATTGTACCTGTGGAAATATATTTCATGAAAATGGGTATTTGTGTGGGGATTTAGCTATAAGGAAGTTTGTTGCAATATAATATTTAAAAAATTCAAAATAATTTGTATGGCCAACAGTTATTGGTTAAATAACATTTATGGTCTCTCTATATAGTATTACTTATATCATGTATATATTATATATAAATATATAAAACAGTATACAGCTACTAAAATGACATAGACGTGTACTTATCAACATGGAGAAAAGTTTATCATGCACCGTTAAGTGAATGAAAAGTGATTGTAAAACAGCATTTATGATATGGTCTTATTTCATAAGCCCTGGTAAAGTCTCTGGATACCTCTACATGTTAACGTTAACTATTTCTTGATCGATAGGATAATGGGACTTTTTTCCTTTTTGTACCTTTTTCTCCCTAATGATTGTGAATTGCTTTAGTAATAAATAAAAAAAGAAATTTTTAGTTTTTAAAAAATTGCTGTCTAGAGAAGTTCATACTTTCTCTTGATATATTCTTTTACGGTAAGCAGAATATTCAAAATTATTCCATTGATCATTCTTTTTAAGAATTGCTATTTCAGGATGTAAACATTAGAATCACTCCCTAAGGGACTTCCCTGGTAAGGATTTGAAGAGTAAGCCTTAAATCTGGCAATCTTATTCACACATTCTTTGTTCTTTCTCACTTTTCTCATTCTCCCTCTCTCTTTAAATTCTGCCCTTCTTTCCATTAAAACACTGAAGGGAAAATAATGACAATTCTGATCTGAGTGTTTTGTTACAGAAGGGAAATGTGAGTGAATTATGCTCTGCTTAGGTTCTCAATGTTAGTTTTTTTAATAAAGATAATACACGCTGTTTATAACACCAAAAATTAGAAAGTACAGAGCATTTTTAAAGAAGTAGGAAAAGTACCATTAATGTGGCGTACTTAAATTCTATATCAGTTTTTATGTTTTCACATTGTTTTCTTTATACAGTTAAAATCATGTTATATGTACATTTATGTGTTTTATTTTTCCTAATAAAAGTACATCCTAAGTATTTTCTGAGGACTCTCTTTTCTTTAAGAATAGCTACTGTTCCTAGCTTGCATCTTTCTCTCACTTAACAATACTTTCAAATGCCTACTCCATGCCTGCTAAGTGCAAGGTGTACAGTAATAGAGAAGACAAGCATGACTCCAGCCCTCATGAAGTGGTGTAGCCAGGGACACATGCTGCTGCCTTGCTCAGTCTGCAAAACTCTGTAAACAACATAGGAGCAACTGGGAAGTGAAATACAGGAGTCAACTAGAGTCACACAATGAGCAGTAACTAGCTATATTCATTATGACCTTTAGTCACATTCTCCTTTTTTCTTTCAATGTTCCCTAATTACTCTCATTGAAAACAGAATTAGCAAAGCATGATTATTATTTCTCATATCAGATAATTCACACTAAACTCTTTACCAAAAAAAAAAAAAAAGCAATTTTAAAAGTTAGAGAGAAACTTGGTATGTTGTCAAGTTCATCTGTCTCTTCATATTTATCCATTGTGTCTCTACTAAAGAACAGAAAGGAATCTTTACGATAGCTATGTTTCAAATGAGGTAAACAGGGGCTATTTTCAGAACATTTAAAGACAGGGACACAGCAGGGGCTCCTCATTCAGAAAGGGTCCCTCATTGGGTTTTGTGTAATGTAACCCCCTCAGTTGCTGTATCTGGAAGTTCTGGCTGGGGCGTCCTGGGCAGAGATGAAGATGACTAGTATACTGACGACCCTCGGGAGGTTCAGGACAGTGGCTATTTTCCAAACAGTGTGAAAGCATTTCAAAATTTTAATGACTGGCATGACAGGCTCAGCCCTGAAGGAAATATTAATATATCACAATTCTGCAGATGATATCTGCTACAAGGAAGGACATATTATTGGTCAGAAAAACTCTCCTTTTAAAAGCAGAGCCTTGTGTGTGGTAGATCCTCTGTTAATTCCAAAAAGTAGAAAGTTCAAATCTATTGAGACAATTAAAAAAGGCAGTGAAAAATTCTGTGAACAGACAGCCAAAATTAAATATAAACATCATGGGAATGCTGCTTAAATATTGTAGAGGTAGAAGAAAAAAGGTAAGGCAAGTAGAAAAGCCCTCTGACTGGACTTGCTAATTTGAAAATCTGAAGTGTTTTTTTATTTGAAAAGAAAAAAAAAAAAGTCCCTATCCTATCACAGCCACATTCATGAAATAGCAGTATATGAACTTTTAATGTGTATGACAATGTTTTTAATAGATTGTTCCCCTCCCTTAGCTTTCCTTATTGGAAAAGGCTGGATTTGGAGGTGTCCTTCTGTATATTGATCCTTGTGATTTACCAAAGACTGCAAATCTTAGCCATGATACTTTCATGGTGTCACTGAATCCGGGAGGAGATCCTTCTACGCCTGGTTACCCAAGTGCCAGTAAGTTTGTTTTTCATCTTTATTATTTTTGTAAGCATTACAAGATTGCAATTTGTGAGTGCATGCTCCCTAAATTAATCAAGGAATAGTAAAGTCAAATAATTCTTAATACTCCATATTTTAATAGGTGATTTTTTTTTATATTCTCAAAATTACAGACTACCAATTTGTTGGCATAAAACTTTTTAGAAATCTATGATAGATTTTTATCTCAATAAATTGCAGTATCTTGTATAGCTGGCCAACATTTTATGTGTGGTTATTGATTGACTGATAAGATAAATTAATACTATGAGGAGCAGGCTCTCTATGCAGTTCAAAAACATGTACAAATACCCAGGAGCATGAAATGTCTGCTGCTTTGGGGCAGCTGTAGTAAATTTAATTTCAAAGTCTAGGGATTCACATGGTCAATCTAGGTGAGGGAGGTAGTAAGAGGAGATGCTGGAGAAAAATGGACTTAACATGATCAAATTTCTCAGCTGCCTAGAAGGAATCTCATTGGTTTGGCCAGTCACTGAGAGCATAGAGGTGGCTATCTTTGCATCAGACACCCTTCTCTCTCTCAGTAAGTTGTGAGACTGGGGATTATGTGGCAGAGAGATTTTGTGATTTTGGCAGGTGTTCACTGCATCATTGAATTTCTGTCCAATATGTCATTGATGAATTTTCTGTTCATACAGCTTGGCTGAGGAAAAAGTCCTTTGAAATGTCTTCCAGAGTGATACTTACCCATTAACCATGACACTTCAGTCAGTAACTAAACTAACCAAAAAAAAAAAAAATGTAATTAGTCATGTGTTCTGCCAATATTTTTCCTTTATTGCCCCAAATATCACAAAAGAATTTACTAGTTATCTTACTCAAGCCCATCTGTCCATTATCTCTATATATTAATAGGAAGAAAATTGAGTCAAAGATGATTTATAACTTATGAACTTCGTTGAGTCTGCTGATTATTGCTTTGTCTTCTACACACAACAAAAGTACTCTTTTAATAATCTGTGTAAAGATTTTTCTCTGGGACTTCACTTATCTATACTGTGTACAGTCACTTGTCATTCCAATTTTGAAATTAGAATTAGTAGGTATCTGTCTACATTTCATACCCATCATTGAAACACCAATCCACCTCTCTCATTTGGAAGTGCTTTCACTGTCCTGGGTTGTAATTCCTCAGCTTTAGGATGTTGCATTTGGCAGCTAACTCATTGTGGCAGGTCAATGAGCTGCAATGCTACCAAAAGCAGATATTTTATGAGTACTCTACTTAAGTTGGTAAGTTGTCCAGTTGGCGACATTTACCTTTAACATTTTCTCAGCCCGGGTCTTTCAATAAATGATGAATTTCGTCATATCTAGTAAATGTTGGCCAGAGTCTTAAGCAATCTCAAAATGCTTTTTTTTTTTTTACTTTTTATTTTGAAATAATTTAAACTTACAAAATAGTTGCAAGTGTAGTATATATGGAATCTGTATACCTTTATTAATATTAAAGACCATTAACTTCTAATATTAACTTCTTACATAACCATAGTTCAATTATCAAAGCCATAAAATTAACATTGATACAATGCTATTAGCTAATTATAGCCATTATTCAAATTTATTCATTAACTCCCATTATTTATTTATTTATTTTTGGTCCAGCATCCAATCCAGAATTCCATACTGCATTTAGTTGCCTTATTTCCTTAATGTGAACCAATCTGAAACAGTTCCTCAGTCTGTTATTTTGCAGAATGTCCCTCAGTTGAGCTTGTCCAATACTTTCTAATGATTAGATTGTGGTCATACATTTTTGGAAAGAATATTGCGGAAGAGTTGTGTTCTTCTCCTTGCATATCAGGAGGTATGTATTGTTGATATGTCTCTTTTCTCATGATGCTAACCTTGATCCCAAGGTTATGGTTGTGGTCGCCAGTTTTCTCCATTGTAGAATTATTGTTTTTCCTTTGTAATTAATGAGTATCTTGTGGGAAGGTACTATTGTCAGATTTGCAGTCTGTTCTCTGTTCTTGGTGTTCTCTTGGCCAAAGAATGACCAAACACAAAAGGAAGCCAGCACAAAAGGAAGTTTATTGAGGAAAAGCAAGATGGGTTTACAGAGAGCAAGAGCAAGATACATTTGTCACAGATGATGAACGGGGCCCCCTATTATAACAAGAGGCCCTGGTTATGTTCTGGGGTCCTGTTTTGTGATGTCTGCATTGGGCCCTCCTTGTGGTTCAAATGTCACCATTGAACCACTTCGATGGACAGTTAATGACATGATAATAATTAGCCTTAGATTACTCTAGTTTTTTTCCTAGACTCTATTGTGCCTGGGCTCTCTGGCCCTCAGGATGTGGAATTCCCTTCATTCTTTTGCAGATTAACAGGGCATTCCTCCTTCCTCCAGGTGTGGTAATTACTCAGAGCAGGATCAAGGTGGGGCAGCACCAAGGAAAGCCCAGGTCCCTCACTACCTACCTAACACTATCAGACAGTAAATATTCTATTTCTTGTCATAGTTTTCCCCACAGATTTTAGCAACAATCAAGATTCTTATCTGGGCTGGGCTCCGTGGCTCACGCCTGTAATCCTAGCACTCTGGGAGGCTGAGGCGGGAGGATCGGTTGAGCTCAGGAGTTCAAGACCAGTCTGAGCAAGAGCGAGACTCCGTCTCTACTAAAAATAGAAAGAAATTGGCTGGACAACTAAAAATATATAGAAAAAATTAGCCAGGCATGGTGGCACATGCTTATAGTCCCAGCTACTCAGGAGGCTGAGGCAGGAGGATCGCTTGAGCCTAGGAGTTTGAGGTTGCTGTGAGCTAGGCTGATGCTACAACACTCTAGCCTGGGCAACAAAGTGAGACTCTGTCTCAAAAAAAAAAAATAAAATAAAATTCTTATCTGTTACAATTATTACTGTAGTTCTTGCCAAATGATGGTTTTCTATTTCTATCATTCGCCTAGAATACTATTTAAAGAAACATTTTCACAATATGAATAATTATACTTGCTGCCTACATTCTAAAACAAAGGTGAAATAGCTACATAAACATATTGGACAAAATTCTAAGTCAGACCTTAGCTCCAGTGACAAAATATCAATGTAATAAATTACACTATCTTCTATGTTGCTCAATGTCACTTATATAGGTCTCACATGAAAAGTTCTCTTACAAATATAATGTTGGTAGGAATGGGGTGTCTCTTTTTTACATAGGAACCTTTATGCAATACACAGGAAAGGAAAAGATATAACCCTCATTGCTAAGAAGCTCCGCTTAACTGCAGTGATTTATATTTTTGGCTTCTGACAAATTTATCCCTCCCTCCTGAAATTTTCTCAATATTTCTTTGTCTTATGATTTCATTTGCATTTTTTGACTCTTTAAAATATTTTTACAACTGTTAGGTCCAGAGAGGAGAGAGAGAGAGAGAGAGAGACAGACAGACACACACACACACACACAGATACACACACACACACACACAGGAAGTCTCATGTATAGCAAAATGCTGTTTATTTTGGGCATTTGGATGCAGATGGGTGGAGGCCAAAGAGCATCCACACTGAGAGAGCGGAAAGCCTTGGGTTTTATAGAGGGTTTTTTAGTGGGAGTGAGTACCTGGGCCAGAACAACCGCTGCAATAAAATTTTTTTTTTCCAAACAATCAGTTTCTGGGACCCCTGAGTCAGTCTCATCCTGTAGAGATAAGGGAGAGGGTAGTTCCATCCTTATCAGGTGGGATAGGACTCCCCAGACTCCTAAGGCTATTGATTCACAAACCTCAGTTTTCCATTAACCGAATTCTGTCCCATACATACTGTTCAATTTCCCACCTGGAACAAACCTAGCACAACACCAATCCATTCACAAGGGCAGAGCTTTCATGACCCAGTCATTCCTCAAACATCCTACCTTTCAGCATTGTTACATTAAGGATCAAGTTTCCAACACATGAATTTTGGGAGACATTTTAAAAACATATCATTTCACCCCTGGCCCCCCAAATTTGTGTCTTTCTCACTTGCAAAATACCTTCATTCCATCCCAGTAGCCCCAAAGTCTTAACCCTTTCCAGCACCAACTCCAAAGTCTAAAGTCCAGAGTCTTGTCTAAATCTTACATGAGTGAGACTCAAGGCAGGATTCATCCTGAGGCAAATTTCCTTCCAGCTGTGAGTCAGTGAAATCAAAACAAATAACTACTTCCAAAACACATGTGGGACAGGCATAAAATAAATACTCCCGTTTGAAAGGGAGAAATAGGCAAGACAAGAATAACTAGTCCCAAGTAAGTCCAAAATCCAATAGGGAAAACAACATTAAATCGTAAAGCCAGAAAATCATCTCCTTTGACTTCATGTCCTATATCCTGGGCACACTGGGGTGGCGGTTGGGCCCCCAAGGCCTCAAGAGGCCCCTCCTCTGTGGCTTTGCCGGACTGACCCCCTTCATCCAGCAGCTCTCATGAGTTGGAGTCTAGTGCCTATAGATTTCTCAAGTTGGAGTTGCATGCTGGTAGCTCTACAGTTCTACAGTTCTAAGGTCTCAGGGATAGTCCCACTTCCATGGCCACTCTAGTCATTGCCCTTGTGGGAACTCTCGATGGTGGCCTCGCTCTCAGGGTCCACTAGGCATTGTTGTAGCAGTAACTTCCTGCAGTGGCTTTGTTCCTGTGACAATTTTCTGCCTGGGCTTCCAGATTGCCTGCAACATCCTTTGAAATTTAGGTAGAGACCACCATGACTCCACCACTCTTGCATTCTACATGTCTTCAGAGTCAGCACCATGTGGACGCCACCAAGGCCTGCTGCTTGTACCTTCCAGAGCACCAGCCTAAGCTGTACCTGGGCCGCTGAGCCACACCTGGGGTGGCTGAGGGGCACTGCACTGGAATTTAGGCAGCAGAGTCCCAAGGCAGCACAGGACAGCAAGCTGTGGAGGGGACCTACAAGCCCATCCTCCAAAAGTATTCTCCCCTCAAGACCCTAGCAATCTGGACTTGTGATAGATGGGGCAGCCTGGAAGATCGCAGAAATGCCTAGAGGTCATTCTCCCATTGTTTTGATGTGTAGCACCTGGCTTCTGTCCATACTGATGTCCTTATCAAATGGCTGCATTCTTGCTTTCCTCTCCTAACAACACCTTTTCTATTTTTACAGAGCCAGGCTGCTAATTATCCCTATCGTTCTGTTCTTCTTCTCTTTTAATTAAAAATTCCATCTTTAAAACACTTTTTTTCCTTCATTTCACTGTGAACAGCCAAAAGATACCATGCAGCACATTTAATGCTTTGCTGCTGAGTATTTCTTCTGCCCTGTAACTTAGTTTATTGTTTTTAAATTTCACGTTCTATAGAGCCCTAGGGCATGGTCATAATTCAGTCAATTTCTTTGCCACTTTATAACAAAGCTGCCCTTTACTCAGGTTTCCAACACCTTTTCCTCACTTCCATCTGAAACCTTATCCAAATGGCCTTTACCATCCAACATATTTTTACCAACATTTTGGCCATGACCACTTAAGTAATCTCTATGAAGATTAGGACTTTTCTTACCACTCTTATCTTCTTCTGAGCCCTCACCGGAATTTCCATTAATGCTCCCAGATTTGCTCACAGTAATCTAGGCTTTGTTTAGCCTATTCCTCCAAATTCTTCCAGCCTCTACCCATTACCCACTTCCAAAGCCACTTCTACATTTCCAGGTATTTGTTATGGCAAAACCCCTTATGTTATCAATTTCATGTCTTAGTCCGCCTTGTGTTGCTATGACAGAGTACCTGAGACTAGGTAATTTATAAAGAACAGAAATTTATTTCTTATAGTACTGGAGGCTGAGCAGTTCAAGATTGAGGGGCTCACTTCTGACATCACTAGACCTAGCTAACCATTGGTCTCATGTTTTTCATCATACAACCTTTTAGAACTTTATAAAAATGGAAACATATAGTATATATTATATTGTGTAGATTCTTTTGCTCAGAATAATGTCTGTGATATTTATTTATGATTGCATATATCTGAAGTTCTTTCCCTTTTATTGCTGTGAAGTATAGTACTATTTTTGTATTAATTCAAGTAGGTGTTCTGTAAACAAGAATGCCAATGCAGTCTTCTATAACATATAATCCAAGCGGATTGTCCAAATAAGACATAGGAACTCCATAGATGGAAGTTCTGCTCAGTCTCATTCATATCCAAATAGCTTTTGATTATTGTAGAATCAAAGAGTAAAAAGTTTCCAGATAACATTAGCCATGTAACCCAGAACAGAATGATCATTCTTTTAACCAAAACAAGTCTTTGAATTCATTGGACATGTTAACTACTTTGAGGGTTAATTGCAATTAAAATGAGGATTATACTTATGTATATCGAGAACAAGACTGTTTGTAAGGAAATCAATAATCTTGAGCTCTACCCCAAGCTTAAAGAGGAACTACAAAGGAGGGGCCCAATTATCTGTAGTATAACAAGCTTTCCAGGTGATCCTGGTGCAACTGAAATTTGAGAACCACAGAGCTAGGGAAACTTTGTTAGTCTTCATCTACTACATCTAATTTGGGCCACAGGGTTATACCGACTTAAACTTTGTGACCTCATGTAACTGTTCTTGTCCCACCTTGTGTTACTACCTTTCATATTTGCTGCCTCTGTATCCATCAGGATTCTGACATACATGATCTGGATTCTCAGCCAGTTCCTTCACTCAATAGGCTATCCGTAAATATTTATTAAAGGAATGTCTTATTCCCTTAACATGACTATTTGCCTTGAATAATTTTGACCCTGGGAGATACCCTGACAATTGTTTACCTAATTAAAACTGCTTTTTAAAGAAGTGTAAGCATTACCCCTGGCAGTTTTGTTTTCAAAATACATGGTTTTTCCTCCTTGAATACTTTTGTCAACTCTCTTGCATCTTCCACCACTCAAAATAGCAGAAATTCCATTGATTCAAAGTTTTGAAATTCCATTTAAAGTATGAATAAATCAGAGATCCTATCTATTTTCTTAATTCCCATGATAATGTATCAAATGTTTCAAAGATTAAACCAATGTGTCAAAGACATCATCATGACAGTGCAGGTTGGGGATGAAAAAAAAAAAACCTAACTTTTTCTCTATAGTCTAAATTCTCTGCCTAGGGCCCTGCAAATGAAAACACAAATTAGCAAGAGAAAAACAGTTTATTAACACATGCAACACATGTGGGAGGAATTCAGTGATGAGTAGCTTGGGCTCATTGGAACCTGAGGTTTATATAGCATTTTAGAGAGAATAATAAATTTTTAGGGAAGTAAGAAAACAAAGGAAAAGGGATTTAGGCCTCCAAGGGTGGCAAACTGTGGGAAGGTAAATTTATGGGGGAAAATTAATGGAAGACAAATTTTGCTTTAGTAAAGTGTGATATGTAGATTCTTCCCCTCTGGGTTGATAAGAGTTTCTGTTGATTAAGGATCTAAGCTTGAATTTAGGTAAATGGTGGGACAAGGGTAAGGGAGAGAGCAGAGAGCTTTTCTGCGGGGGGAGCATCTTTTGTTTCTTAATTATTGTCAGCTCAAAATAGTCCTTATGCCAAAGTGACATATTTTGGGATGGCATATTCTGATTCTTTACAATTGCTTTCATCAACTTGCTGTAAGTGTTTCAATTACGCTAAACTGTGATCCAAACTAATCTCATTTCTTAGAACCATGTAATTTTAGAATTCAAAGAGACTTTATGGTTTATATAGCAAAATTCTATTCTCAACCTTGAAGCACATGAATCTTGTGTTTTAGCCAGAGGCTCAGGTAAATAGGACATAAGAACTGATATTTACAGTAATTAGTCATAATTATAACATCAGTGATCAGTTATAATTGGAGTTGTGCTTAGCCTAAAATCATTAATCAGCTACATAGGGTAAGGCCCAAGACAAAGAGAAAATCAGAGAGACAGGGAGTAAGTATAAAAAATGGCAAGTTAGAAATGGATATCTTTAAAGAATATTTCATCTAGTCTGTGTCGGAACATGGAAAAGAAAATGTTTTCCCAATTCCTAAACATTAAGATTATCTTAAATTCGTAGAACTAGAAATAGGGTTAGGAGTCATAAATTCTTTTCCTCAATATATGCCTTTAATAATTTATCTTCTGAATTCTCTATTGGCTACAGTGTTGATTTTAATTTTAGTATTACCCCCAGATAACTGCCTAATCTATTTACTACCAGTTAATTGAAATTCAAGCTATTTCTTTCATCTTGACTTAGACTTGAATTTCCTCATACTCTATTTCCTGAAATCCATCCTGATTTAAAGCTTTGTATCTATGTCTCTCTTTCACTCTCTCTTTTTGCTATAATCTTTTTTTCCTTTGTTTTAAATTCTGGACAGGAAAGTCTTTTCAGTGGTTTTACTCTAGTGAAATATATCAAGTGACACAGTTTATTTAATATTCCCAGTGTTACAATTCAGTGGATCTGTGTGTTGTTTATCTACTGTCTGTTCAACATCACCCCTGCCAACCAAAACTATTCAAAGAATAAAGAATATCACCATAATTTGTGACAAGTCTTCACCAGGTATTCTTGGTCCAGTTACCTGGACAAATGTCGAAAGACTGACTCCAGTTGGCACTAAGTCAGCTGAGACAATGTTGAACTATTCCCCAACTAGGATAGCAGAAAATATACATTTGCACCTGCTTGTCACCGCAAAATGCTAGATATTCACAGCATGAAGTGGCTTGTCACTTGGTTGGGAAAAAATAAAAAATGTTTGAATTCTTACTATTTTACTGTTACTGACTGACAGTTCTTATATGTGTGCTGAAGGCTTCAGATCTACTTGAAACACCATTCAACTTGATTCTTAGAACCATTTAAAGAGTGGCTCATTGTTAAGCAGACTAAACTTTTTCAGAAAATTTAATTCACAACATATTGAAAAGATAGATTTTTAAAATTCAATATACTCCTTTAAAAAGTCTAAATTTTGTTTTGAAAAATAATTTTCATAACATAAGTTTTCTTGGCCCACACAGAGAAATTTCAATTCACTGTTGAAATATCTAGGATTATAGCCTACAGAGAGCATTTTCAGTGGTTATAGTTTATAAAAAATCAGTGTGCCATATAGTACATTTGTCATTTAGAATGATTTTTAGTTAGGATTGTACTGGCAGCTCTCTACTTTAAATTAAACAAGTACTCGATCAATAGAGACAATCAGTTTGTTTCATTTAAGAGCTAAAGTTTCCACAAAAATCTATGGTGAATTCTAAGAGGATGATAAAATCCACTGCTTAAAAGTAAAAAAAAAGATTTACCAATATATTGCTTTTTCAATGAATATGAGAAGCTATTGAAACAAAAATGGAATTAGTTCGAAATTCTTATAGCACTTCTCATTCTTTACCTTATTTGGTCCCTTCAATAGGATAGCTTTAACTGGCTCAATTTGCAAAAAAGAAAAACTGATCCTTAATTAAAGGGACGTGATGAATATAACCAGCACTTAAATCCCAGGTTGTCTAACTTCTAATCTAGTAGTGATTCCACTACTGTTTTTTTGCATCCACCATACAATTTAAGAATATGAGATTTATGAAAATAAGAGTTGTAGTTTAGTGTGATATCAGACAAATGATTCAATTTAGGGCTTAAACTTTCAATTTAGTTCTATATTCAACATGTTTAAGGGTGTTGTCAACACCACAGGGGTGTTTCAGCCTAGGTCTAGTTGCTTGCCACACAAAGAGCTAATTATTTGAGACAATGAGAATTTCTAATAAAGAAAGGAACTTTTTTTGATATGAAAGACATCAGTTGGGAACACAGGGGAATCAGCCTCAAATCTGTCTTCCCGACTAAGGGAGAGTGAAAGCTTTTAAAGGAGGGGCTACTTGCATTTGGGGCAGATTAGTGAGGGATGGTGAGTCTTGGCATCAGGAAGTCTGCCCAGGGGCCCCTCAGAATTTCAACTCCTTTTTCTTGCAGAAATTCTGCCATTTCTGGGAAACAACTCAAAAAGGTCACATAGCTAGTTAAAAGTTACAAGGTTCTAGTCATCAAGCCCCACTGGCCTGAGAATCTAAAACATGAAAGAGACAGGATTTTAAAAAACATACAGAGGTCACTGAAATTTGTTTATAGAGCTGGTTACAAAGGTAACATTGAGAACGAAATATAAAATACAATGGTAAAATGATAAACCCTGCCCACAGGTTTAGATTATGTCAATATGATATCAGACCAAATTTAGATTATACTGATTATACCATCCACATATAATTATCAATACTCTGTCATTTTTTTAATCTAAAAATGTAACATCTGCATATTATAAAATAAAGTAAGCAATTAAACAATTAATTAATAAATTAGACAACTAACCAAAGAATGGGAGGAATAACCAACCAAAATCCTGAGTTTATTTTTTCAACCATAAAATTTTATGTATTATTTTGATGGAATATGTTCAAAATCTGTCCTTTCCCCAACTTTATTAAACTTTTTATTTAATAGCTTCAAACTATGTGTAAAATGCAATCATCTTCTCTTTCTCAAAAATACAAAATGTTGTTATAATCATGGCCACAACCCACTTTTTTAAAGAACTGGGCAATAGCTGAGCAGAAAATATTGGCTAAAGTAGCATATAAGAATAGGAATGAGCCTGAGGAATAGCAAATCATGTTGATCCTCATACTTAATTTCAATTTTCCCAGCCAGTTTTTATGCATTCTTATCTGCCATGGTCTGGACCTATAAACTATAGTAGCAAGAGATTTTCCTGTTGACAAACTAAAGCTCCCTCAGAGAAAATATTATTAGTATGACTAATGTCAGATATGAACTTATAAAAGTATGTATAATTTATTTTTACATTCACTATCAAATGATAAAGACCACATAAAGACAATAGCAGTCTCTTTTTAAAAACCCCAAATTATTGCAGCAGCTGATAATATTGAATTTCATTAACAATCATTTGTTTCCCAAATATTTCTCCAAAAATTCACCTATAACTATTTTACCTATGTTCCTATAAGAATGTTAAAATGTATAATCATCTGTGCTGATTATGCAAATAAAAGCTTACTTTTTGTTTTATAAATACATACACGTTGGATTTGACTTTTGTGTATTTTCAACCTTCTTTTGCAAAACCTATTATAGTAAAGACATGTTTACTTTATAGCCTCACTTCAAATTCATTCTGTAAATCTAAACTTTAGAAGAAACATTGTTAAATAAACCATGATATGAAAAAGCCTATTTGTCAATCTTCATATGCAAATACCGGAGTGTAATAACTGAGCTGTAAAATATCATTACATAAGATAACATACTTTATAATGGAAAGCTACAGAGGTGATAGAAGAATATAAATTAGACCTTTCTATTTTCCAAAGGCAGTGATAAAGATAGGTATCAATCTTTTTTAGTTTACGTTTGTAATGTTTTAATTTTGATATAATTTAAGCTTAAAAACAAGTTGCAAGAATAGTACAAAGAACTTCTGCATAGCATTTATCCAGATTCATTATTTTTTTATGTTTTTCTCACTTGCTTTATAATTCTCTTTCTTTTGCTCCATTAAAATATATATGTAGACATATACTTATAGAGAATATATGAATTTATGTTTAAGTATATATACAATTATATAAATAAATCTGTATTTATATAATATATATGTGTATATATATTTTTTCTGAACCATTTGACAGTGATTAACAAACATTCTGCCTTTTATTTCTGAATATGTTATTGTATATTTCCTAAGAAAAAGAACATTCACTTACAAAACTACAATATAGATAATTGTATCAGGGAATTTAACATTGCTACAAAATTGTGTTCTAATCCATAGTCCATATTCTAATTTCATCAATTGTACCAATAATATTCTATAGAGCTATTTTTCCTCCTGGTCCAGAATTCATTCGGGAACACAAATTATATTTTCTTTTTTTAGAGATGGGATATTACTCTGTTACCCAGGCTGGAGTGTAGCAGCACCATCATAGCTCACTGCAGGCTTGAACTTCTGGGCTCAAGTGATCCTCCTGCCTCAGCCTCCTAAGTAACTTGGTCTATAGAGTACCACCACACTTGCCTAATTTTTAAAATTTTTTTAGAGATGAGATCTCTTTGTGTTGCCCAGGCTAGTCTTAAGCTCCTGGCCTCAAGTGATCCTCCACCTCAGCATCCCAAGTAGCAGGATTCCAAGCACAAGACCACGTGTCTGGCTTTTACTGTTTCATCTTGATATTCCCCTTTAATATGGAATAGTTTATTGAATTTTCTGTGTCTTTTATGATCTTGATATTTTTGAAGAATACAGGCAGTTATTCTGTGGAATCTCGCTCAATTTGGATTTGTTTGATGTTTCTGCTGAATAAATTCTTCTCGTGTATTTTTTTAGTCCACAAGTAATGCTATTTCCTTCTCAATGTATTATAACAGGGGGCATGTGACATTTTTGGTCCCATTACTGATCGCTTATAATAAGGTGGTACCAGGGAGGTTTCTACAGTAATTTTTTCTCTTTATTTAATAAATAAATTATAAGAGTATAATTTTAGCCTATGTAAATATCCTGTTCTTCCTCAAACTTATATCCACTAGTTTTAGCAACCATTGATGAATCTTGTCTGGATCATTTATCATATTACTCCATGCAAGAGTTTTCCATTCTCCATCTGTTTATTTGTATATTTATTTACATCAGTAGACTAATGGAATCTTATTTTATTTAGTGGATTATAATTGGTTGCAGTCAGTATTTATTTTGATGTTAAAATTGTCCAAGATTTTGGCATCTTCCCGGATCTCTGTGAACAGTTCAATGTCCAAGATGGCATGACAAAATATTGCTGTCAAGGGCTTCCAAGTTTATATGCCTTCAAGCAGAGCCTTTTGGCAAGAGACTGGCCTATTTTTCTTGGTTCAACTTTCAAAATTCCAGGAGAAGAACTCTAATTGGGTCATATGTCAATCAGCTTTGGCTAGGGAGTGGAATCAGTTTTTACTAATGTGAGGATGGGGACAAACGTATTTCCTTGAACAGCAAGAATTTAAGAGACTGCAAGAGCTGCTCCTTGCTGCGTGTCACTTATCTTGATATACTGCAATTAAGACAACCATATAAGGGACTTCAAGATGGCTGACTAGAGGCATATTATACTTGCCTCCTCCACAAAGAAGAACCAAAATAGTGAGTAGATAATCACTTTGGATCATTAAAGAGAGAACCCTGGATGGAATTCAACAGAGAAGTGACAGGAAACACCTAAGGCAAGGAAGGAGAGGGAAGCAAGGAGGCCTCTTCAGATGGAATTGGATGGGAGCTCTCTCCAATACAGGGAAGGGATAAGTGAAAGACCCACAGTGGTCCACATTTCCACCACAGACTCCTGCAATCCTAGCCATGGGAGAGCCTCTTGACCCTCACAGGCCCTGAGACTAATATAGGAAACTGCCTGGAGATTGCTTGATGGCATTGCTCCTGAGAGGGAGACCATACTGGGTCCCACACACCCCCTGAGTCCTAAGTAGCTACAGCACAGTGTGATTTTAAGAGCCCAGCCCCCACAAGACTGCATCCTGCCCTGGGGTCCAATGGCCCTGGATCTTCACATCCCTGGAGTCCCATTCACATGTCCTACTGGTAACTGCTACCACTGGTGGTTGCTGTCACCAAGGCCAAAGCACAAGCCATTGGCAGTGACCCTGCTGCCCCCAACAGTGGAGCTACCATGTGTTTTCATGCACTCTGAGGACAGACTCCCCCAACTTGTGAATGTATGGCAGCCCCACTATTGGGAGCCACAGGGTAATTGCTGGTGTCTTGTGCTTTGGCCCCAGCAACTGCAGCCAGACAATTCTAAACATAGATGTACCTAACACCAGAGCACTCACATATGTAAGGCAAATATTATTAGATCTAAAGGGAAAGATAGACTCTAATACAATAATAACAAGAAAATCTAACACCCCAAACTCAATATTAGACAGATCATCTAGACAGAAAATTAACAAAGCAACATTGTATTTAAACTGGACTTTAGACCAAATGGACCTAACAGACATTTATAAAACATTTTATCCAACAGCTAGAGAATACACATTCTTCTCATCAGCACATGGGACATTCTCCAGAATAGATCACATGTTAGGCCAATGAACATGTCTCAAGAAATATTTTCAAAATTGAAATCATATCAAGTATCTTCTCAGATCACAATGGAATAAAACTAGAAATCAATAACAAGAAAAACCTTAGAAACTGTATAAATATATGTAAATTAAGTAACATGCTCCTCCTAAATGCTAGGTCAAGGAAGAAATTAAAAAGGAAATTTAAAAAGTCTTGAAACATGCAAATCAAAACACAACATACCAAAACCTATGGGATACAGTAAAAGCAGTGCTAAGAAGGAAATTTATATTGATAAATGTCTGCATCAAAAATAGAAAGATTTTGGCCGGGTGCGGTGGCTCACGCCTGTAATCCTAGCACTCTGGGAGGCCGAGGCAGGCAGATTGTTTGAGCTCAGGAGTTCAAGACCAGCCTGAGCAAGAGCAAGAACCCGTCTCTACTAAAAATAGAAAGAAATTAATCGAACAACTAAAAATACATAGAAAAAATTAGCCAGGCATGGTGGCGCATGCCTGTAGTCCCAGCTACTTGGGAGACTGAGGCAAAAGAATTGCTTTAGCCTAGGAGTTTGAGGTTGCAGTGAGCTAGGCTGACGCCATGGCACTCACTCTAGCCCAGACAACACAGTGAGACTCTGTCTCAAAAAAAAAAAAATAGAAAGATTTCAAATAAACAATCTAACAATGTAGCTCAAGGAACCAGAAAAGTGAAAACAAAGCAAACTCAAATGGGTAAAAGCAAAGAAATAATAAAATTTAGAACAGAACTAAAAGAAATAGACACTGAAAAAACAATGCAAAGGATCAACAAAACAAAATGTTGGTTTTTTTGAAATGATAAACAAAATTGATAAACCACTCTCTAGACTAACCAAGAAAAAAAGAATATCCAAATAAACAAAGCCAGAAATAAAAAATGAGACATTGCAAATGATACAACAGAAATGCAAAAGATCATCAGAGATTATTACGAACAACTATACACTACAAACTAGAAAACCTAGATGAAATGGATAAATTCCTGAAAACATACAACCTACCAAGATTGAATCATAAAAAAAAAAATACCTGAAGAGACAATTAATGAGTAATGAGATTGAATCCATAATAAAAAATCTACAAAGAAAAGCCCAGGACCAGATGGCTTTTCTTACAAATTCTACCAAACTTACAAAGGAGAACCAACACCAATTCTAGCTAGCACAATGTTTTAGGCTTATCCTGTTTGTTTTTCCATCTAAATCTTAGATTTAGAATCATCCATTTCTCCAAAATCCCTAGTTCCTTTCAATGGAGAAAGATATTTAGAAGTCAACATCTGAGGGCTAGATCTTTTGACTGTCCCTAGGGTATCATTGTTTTAAGTTCTCTGAATGTACAAAGCCGGGGAATATATGGATATATTATAGGTAGATGAATATAGAGATAGGTAAATATAAATAAACATCGATAGCTTCAATTCCAATCCAACACATAAAGAGTTTGTTCTAGTCTTTCCTCTTCCCTATTTGTGACTCCCATCACCAACAGTGATATACATGGATCCCATTGTCACCAATATTTCTATTCATTTGCCCATCCTCCCCCTTCAATTCTTCCACCCAAGTTTACCCACTCCCTATAGGAAATCATTCATTCATTTCTGGTTTGCCTATTCTGCATTTCTTTTTGTAGAAAATAAGCAGATATGTGTATATTTTCTTATTTTCCCTTTGATTTTACATAAAATGTAGCATACTATAAATACTCATTTGTATTTCTCTGAGTTTTTTTTTTCTCACTTAACAGTTATTCTATAAATCACTTCATATTGGTTGTTAGATATTGACAATGGCCGGATTCTCCAAAAGTAGGTGCTGAGTGAGAGTTTGGCTTATAGGATTTTTATTAGAGATAAATACCTGTGGAAAACAGAGAGCAAAAGCAGGATTAGGTAGGGGGAGAAGTGAAATTGCAAAACAGTCCAATCTCATATGACCTATCAGACTTGTCCATTAGTGGTCCAAATGGCCCAGTTTTTGTAGTCCTTCCATAGTCAATCACTACAGGTGTGCCTCCCCAAGAACGGCATGCTATTGAGTAAAGTGGTTATCTGCAACTAAGGCAAACCTTGAAAGTCTTAACTGGTGGAAGCTGTCTGTTAACAGCACTAACAGCAGCAGGGGCAACAGTTCTCCCTTGATAGGATGGAGTGTTACAATGGAACATTTGGATGAAACATCACTATGTTCACCACAGAAATTCAACTTTAACTCCATTCTTGGTCATAAGTTAGAAGGGCTAGAGCTGCGCCGTCCAATATGGTAGTCACTAGCCATATGTGAGTATCTTTAACTTTAAATTAATTAAAATGAAATAAAATCTTAAAACGTAGACATACTAGCAAGTTTCAAGTGCTTAATAGCCATGGTGGCCTTTGCAGAGAATTTTAATCATTAAAGAAAGTCCTATTGGAATGATGAGAACTACAGAATAAATATTTAATATAGTGTGATTTAAAAAAATTGATAGTTATCTACTATTTTAGATCATCTGTGAGATGGTTTATGTACATAACCTTGAAAATTGAGGATTATTTGAATTATCTGAAAACTGTCTTTACTAAGCAGACTCTAAGAACCACATGTTAGGTATGCTTCATGAATTCTTTTATGGTTTAATGTTGAACCAAAACATAGTTGAGTGCTCCTAAAGTAAACATTTTCCATTTTTAGAATTCTGTGAAGAGTTTTTGAATTTTAAGTATGTAAAAATAAATCTTGTAATAGTACTTTAAAGTGTTATTGCATTTGCTTCAAACTGCTGGCATTGTAAATTTCAGTTCTATACAGTTTCATCTGAGAGATGTGTTCTGTATGAAAAAATGTGCTCTGCTTTTGTTTCTCTATCAACGGCCTCTCAGTCCTAAATTTTTCAGTAAAAATTACAAAATTAAATCTTTGAAATATTATGCTTTTTGAGAGAAAACTATGTGTTAGACTTGAGAAGTATAATATGGATTATTTTTGTAATAAGTCGAAAGCTAGGCTTGGTTGCTCTTTTGCGTATGAAAATAGCTCTGTATGCTGGAAACAAATCAAGTAATGAACTTTCTTTCCTTGACACCTAAGTAACAATAAGTGATGTCACCTATATGTTTACAAAGATTGTGACAAGCATACATGCATAGCCCCCATATGACTATTATGTGATTATTGAATACCTTCATTGCTTTCTCTTCTTTTTTTTTTTTTTTTGAGACAGAGTCTCATTTTGTTGCCCTGGCTAGAGTGAGTGCCATGGCGTCAGCCTAGCTCACTACAACCTCAGACTCCTGGGCTCAAGCAATCCTACTGCCTCAGCCTCCCCAGTAGCTGGGACTACAGGCATGTGCCACCAGGCCCGGCTAATTTTTTCTATATATTTTTAGCTGTCCAATTAATTTTTTTCTATTTTTGGTAGAGACAGGGTCTCGCTATTGCTCAGGCTGGTCTCGAACTCCTGAGCTCAAACAATCTGCCTGCCTCTGCCTCCCAGAGTGCTAGGATTACAGGCGTGAGCCACCGCGCCCGGCCTACCTTCATTGCTTTCTATTGTGCACGGGAGACCCTGAAAGCCTTTCCTTTCTTTTTTCCCCTCCCATTCCCATTAATTTTTCAGACTTGTGACTTGATAACATTTACAAAAGAGTATTTAGTAAATTTGTTAAGGAAATGGAGGGTCAAACTAAGCTACACAGATTTCTTTACAATAGAACTTTAGACCTATTATAATTGTACCTTTTTTTTTCTAGCCTCTAAAAGTAATATAGTCTGGAAGATCTCTCAAATTTGTTTGACCATGCAGTCCATTTTTAAAGAAGCATCCAAAAGGACTATTATTTTCAAGCATACTATGGGATTACTGGCCTGTAGCACCCACGCCTTCCCCTTCTTGCCACAAATGCTTCCCCAGTTTTGTGCCCCTACATAGAAATGTATGGTTTGTACCTCAGTTTTTGTAGCTTAAGATATAATGCAAAAAGTAATACAGAAAGTAGGAAAGGATGAGGCTGATTAGGTCACATCTGATGGCAAAGTTTACACCTGCAAGTGCACCTGCTTATGAGTCAGCAGGAAACAAAACACCCAGCAACAAAAAATAATCTGGTTGATTGTTTAACAAGTAAAGTTGTAATTAGATTTATAATTGAATTTTTGGTGTAGTCTAAAGTCTGGAAAATCAGTGTATCCCAGCTAATCTTTTCCTCAGCATGATCTGTTCCAGTTCATTGCTAACCATGTTCAAAAATCTGGTTTTTAAAACACAAATTTGAACAAAATTCTTAAACTGTGCCCTCTAGCCAGTCCCTCGGGTGATTTTTCCCATTTCAGTGACAGAATATAAAATCCAATTTTATCCTGGAAAAAAATGATAAAGCGACAGTTTTAAAGATAATACAGATAGACACATTTTCAAGCAATAGGCTAAAGAGATAATGTGCTTTAGGCAATTATTTCTAGAATGCATCGCATTGAAATTTTTTTATCTACTCCACAAACACACTTAAATTGTAACCATGGTATCTTTTTGAAAGTTTCAGTCATTTTGGTATTCCAAGAAAACTTTGGAATCCATAGTAAATGTTAAATCAGCTAAGCCCAGCCCAGTTTAATATGCAATAACCTTACTCTGAGTGAAGTCTGCATGTTTTTTGCAATAATATGTAAAACTGGACAAAACCAAGAAATCTGCTTAAGATTAGAGTAACAATAGATACACAGACCAACCAAGGTACTTTTGAGAGTAAAAGGGGTTGCTCTGAATAATTACATAAGACAACGGCATTTACTAGGTAATGTGAGGACACTATTTAGATTCAAACTAAGATTTCCCAATATATTTGACCATGGAATCCAGGGAATATTCAGTCAAGAGGTGTTTTGGGCTGAACTGTGTATCCCCAAAATTTATATGATGAAGTACTAACCCCAAATATCTGCGAATGTGATTGCATTTGGAGATAGTTTTTAAAGAGTCAATTAAATTGAAATGCAGGTATTAGGGTCTGCTGCAATGCTATATGACTTATGTCCTCATAAGAAGAGATTAAGACACAGACAGATACAGAAAGAGAATCATACAAAAACACAAGGAAAAGATGATCATCTACAAGCCCAGGAGAGAGGTCTCAGAAGAAACCAACCCTGCCAACACCTAGATCTTGAATTTCCAGCCTCCGGAACTGTGAGGACATAAATTTCTGTTATTTAAGTCACCTAGCCAGTGGTGTTTTGTTATGGCAGCTCTAGCAAACTAAAATAAAAAGCAGCTTCTTTCACTTTATTATCCGAAAAAGTACAGAGGAAAGATAAATAATTTTTCAGCATGCCTCTATTTTTACTGTCTTCAAGAAGAAAAACAAAAAAAATCTGAGTGCAACAACTTTTATGGCACTTTGCTAGTCTCCATTCCTGATTAGTTCTGAGTACCCTGTTTTGGCTTATGATTTCACATTCACTTGATCAAATTAGCATAACCAGTAAGAGTCTAACCCCCTATCCCTGGGATCAGCTCTTATGAGAGAAGTGTGTGAAACTCTGCCTAATAATTTAATTCTGATCCTCTCCTTCATAGAAGAAACTGGTCTATTGCAGCTTCTGCACTAGTAAAGCATATAAATGAGTTTTTAGAACACAAAGCTATGTCAGGAGTGTGATTCTGGTGTGGATGACTAAACTGTCATGGAAATTAGAGAGTTAAACCACAGAGAAGGAAAAGAGCTCTTAAAAGAAAAGAGAGGTGGAATAGTTGGTGTTTAGTTGACCCTGGGAAGATATGATTTGAATGAAAATCCCTGTGATGGGAAAAATCTGATCCATTTTAAGCATAGTGATGGTTAATACTCAATTTTAAATTGTTACCTTTTGTGTATGTGTAATCTCAAATCTTCTTTAAAAGTCTACAGAAGACAGCAGCTATATATTAAATCACTGTAGAGGCACTAGGCCGGTTATCAATTTAGGAAGGGCAGAGAATAAGATAAGAAATTAAAAACAAAATACAACAAAACAAAACAATAACAACAAGAAAAAACAAGGACTGAGTTTCAAAACTGGTGTTCCAGGCAAATCCTACTCACTAAGGTATGGACAGGAATGCAAAATTTCCTTGAGTTCCCCTAAAATAAGATTAGGATTGGTCCTATCCCTTGGCTGGGGTCTGTCAGATCAAGTGAGGTGAACAGGGAGGTGAACTTGAGGAAATGCATGAGTCATCACCCCAGCTATAGGACATGCGATGCTGCGTGGAAAGGAGGGAAGAGAGAAAGGTGATCACGCTGGTGTACGGAGTTGAAGAGTGGTGACTACAAAGAGCGCAGGAGGAGTTTGAAAGAGTCCTGAAACATAGCCTCCAGTACAGCCTCTGGTAATACAGCAGAACCCCAGGGGTGTGGGGAGCAACTGCGGCTGGCGCACTGGTCTGGCATATAGTTCAAAGCTGTTCTTCAGCCAACTTGAATAAGATAACATTAAATCTTGGAGTCTGTGTTGCAAACAGTGATGTTCACATCACACACTGACTACAATCACTTATCAAAGAATAGAGAGCCTGTGTGAAATGAGGAAGTTGGACAGGATGATCCCACTTCAGGTATCTTCCAGCTTGGAATTGTAAGGTTCAGTTGGCTGAGTGCCATGTGAAAAAGTCCAGAGATCCTGCATTGTCTGCTTGTGTTTTCTCTCTTTTCAACTCCACTGCTGTGTGTGCATAGTGATTCACAAGTTTAGATTTCTATTACTGCAAGGGATCTTGGGGGCCATGAATGCACTCTGTTCCATATAAAAATGAAGAAATAAAACACTTGGCTCCTTAATTGCATGATTAACTACCTGAGCCCATGAATGATGCTTTATATTTGTCTTTAATTCCATATGTCATCTAGCTTGATAATGAGGATATACTAATACTAAACAAAAGAATGAGTGGGAGAATGGACACAAAATATAAGTGGTGATCATCACCTAAGATGCTCACAGCTTTGAGAAATGTACCCTCTTCCCAGAGAACTGTACATAAAAACATGGTTTTAAAAATTGCCTATAATTTTGGAGTACTCATGGATCCCCTAAATAAAATATCTTTTGATAAACCCCTTATGACCACATCCATTACCTATCTAAGTAGATCCTATGTTCAGAGGTAAAAGGAAGAGAATATAATTTAGGGAATAAATTTCTCTAGGGGGAAAAAGATTCAAAACTAACAAGGAAATGTGTTAAAATCTACACACTTAGATGATACTTCAGAAAAGAGATGTATCATTTTCTGAAAGAGAGGTAACCTCAATACATCCTTATTTAAAAGTCTATAATTAAGCTACATGGATAATTATTTTTAGTCTTTTGAAAGTTTCAGGTATGTGGTGTATGATATCCACAATGACTACTAAATTTCTAATCATTTTATTTTCTATTGTCTAAACCAAGAACAAAACATAGGATAAGAACCATTTCGTAAATATAACTCAAAAATTTATATTGCCATTTAGTAGGTAGTATAATATAAGAAATAGAAGAACTGTAATAAGTTCTCTCTGGTCAAATATAAGAAAAATACTGCAAATTTTATAAATATGAAGGTAACTATGATATATTAATAATTGATACTGCTGTAAAATCGCATTTGAATATAATGAGGTAGATGTTGATGAAATATGATTGTCTTCCCCTAGGCTATACTTTTCAGTGCAGAGATGGCCAGTGGATTTACATTAGGATGGTGAATAAGGGCAGAGATAAGTGAGCTATACAATATCTCTTAAATTTGCACTGTATTTACTGCTCACAGATGAGATAGCAACCCTCAATTGCTGGGATAATGCCCACTGGTACCTCCAGACAGTCCTTTACTGGAGGAATTCCTATGGGACCTAGAGCAGCTGAGCAGCTCTTTGTTCCCTTCTCAGGTCTGCAAAGAAAAGGCAGTTCTCAGCAAAGAGTGTTAGGAGTAGCTTTGCGTCAGTACAGCTTCTTCAAGTGGCCCGAGAGTTGTGAAAGCAATCCCCTGGTACACTATTCAAGATGCTCCTCAGGAACCTTTTGGTGTTGCTCAAGCAAAAAAGCACCAAGAATGATAATGGCTTTTGCCCTTCCTCATGATGTATTTATACTCCCTAAGTGTGCTCTCCTTTGTTTGATCAATAAGCATTTCTCAAGTGACTATAAGTAAGCACAAGGAAGCAAAAAGAGTCCCCATATTTGAAAAGCTAGAGATCCAGAAGGGACAGAGTTATATAATGTAACAGTGAGTCCAAATTAGAAGAATAAGGTATTACAGGAATGGAATTTGACTAGGAAGGACACCCTCTTCAGCCTAGAAAATCAATTTCAATCAAGTTTTTGTGTGAACATATTGTGCTTTTAATTCTCTTGGGTATATACAATTGCTAGGTCATATGGTAACTCTATATTTAACTTTTTAAAGAACTGCCAAACTATTTTCTATAGCAGCTGCAATTTTAAGTTTTAAAATTGGGACATGTGAGTCCTCTAACTCTGCTGATGTTTTAATTCTGGGCCCCTTAGATTTGCATATGAAGCTTCAACTAAATTTTGAAAATTGGGTGGGAGATGGTCAGCCAGACAAGAGATCAAATTCTTCAGATGTAGATGAAATGCTTTTAGGTGTTAGACAGAAAAAGAAAGAAAGAAAAAAAGAAAAGAAAAGAAAAGAAAAGAAGGAAAGCAGGAAGGAAGGAAGAGAAAGAAAGAAATAAAGATAAAAGAATATGTCTACAGTTGAAACATATGATGGGTTCCAGGTCGGAAAGTACACAATCACAGGCAGTGAGACAAGGAAGAGCAGGTACTTTGTGATTACATGTGGGTGGAATATAGGATAGGGAGTTGTGTGAGATGAGGATGGAATGATAAGCAGAGTCAGACGCAGAGCGTTTGATCCTCTAGGCAGTACTTTGTCTTGTAGGTGGAGGGGACATCATAAAAGTTGATGGCATTCCTTCTTTGTTGTTCCAGTGTAAAGCTGAATACTCCCTCCTGGTATTTGCCAAACACTGGAATTCTCTAATGAGGTGTGTGTGTGTATTTTTAATCCTGTCCTCTCCCAAATAGTACAGAGCTGCACTTACACAAAGTAAATCTCAGGAGGTGCTCTGGATATTTTATGGTTAATTTTCCAAGGGAGGTGTTCAACTACACTGTAAATAGTGATTTTGACTTCCATAAATTATGATCATAGGCAAGGACAAAAGAAATAACAATAAATTAAAAGAAAATGTTTCCTGTTACTTTTATTTTTGTCTTTAAACTTCCCTTTAGGTTTCTTTTGTTTTGTTTTACTGCTTTCTCAAAACTTCACAACTGGTATTGTTCTCAGATACAACTTTTCATTATGCCCAAATCACCCAGAGTGAGGGAAACTGTGCCTTATTCTTTAACCCTTATGGAGGAGTCCAACACAATACCATACCAATCAGTTACATGTATGTTTTTAGTGTAGTGAAATTTAGCACATTTCTTTTTAATGTCCCAGATTGAAAAATAGTTTTATAAGTTTGATAACACATTTTCTGCAATATGCTTGAAAAGCTCTTAGTAGAATTGTGTTAATAATAAACAGCAAGCACTATTCTTTCTGTTAATATCAATTGTTTCATGGCAAATAATTCAAATTTTGAAACAGCAAATTCTCTGATTATATAGAATTTCTCCACTGTACATGTGAATAAATTGAGGTTGGTACATTAGAACACGTTTTCCCTTCTCTGCAATGCATTTTCTTTCTTTTTTTTTCTTTGACAAATTCTATATAGTTATTAAAGTTGTTTGCTATACAAATTGTACTAGCTTAAGTAACTTTCTGAAATATGTTGATGTTCAGTTTGACAGTCAAGAAACCAAGAAAAGATTAAATTATGGAAATTAAGCAGGAATACTTAGATGCTTTTACAATCTAGATTTCTATGGCGATGTTTGGTTCACTGTGCCACCTGGCCGTTCATGCATCATGCGTGAATCTTCTACGTGTCTGCCTGGAGACTGTATATGTGTTTATCATGTTTTTCTTTCTTTCCCATTGATCAAACTAGGAAAGTGGGTCAGGGGAGATTGATAAAGAGGAATTGACAATGAAAATATGCAGTATATGCAGGGCAATGTTAAAAAATAAAATTTCTCTTAAAAGTATTGGAAGTGACAGAGGGTGGTAGCAGGGCAGGAAAGAGTCAGAATAACAAATTGAATGAGAAGATGTAATGAATGGCAACACTGTTAGAGTGACCTATGTTTCATTGTAAGAGAAAAAGAGAAGGAGATTAAACCAGTTTAGGTTAAAAAAAAAATCTTTCTGTGCTGCAAGATTCTGAAGCTTATTTCAGTTCTGAAATAACTCCATTTTTGTCTCCTAAACCCAGTTCTGAAAAGACACTGGTTTAATAATGATAAGATATCTGTTATTTTCTCTGCCAAGATCACCCATGATTATGAACTACTTTTATAAAATTCATTAGAGTTCTACTGGTGCTCAAGAAAGAGGTCAAAGTGTTTATGTGTTGGCATCCAGGTAGATCCCATTGTAACTGGCAGTTTCTTTACAAGGTGCATTATAATCAGTACTTATCTTCAACAACACTTCGTTTCAGTGTTGGCAGATTACTTACATCTATCTTTATAGATGCCTGGAAGTCAGTAGGGCAAAGAGAAGCCATGCTGTGGTTTTCTACTTCTATACAATATGATAGACGTATCCTAATTCTACTAACATTGTTTCTACTTCTAGTTTCTACAACTACACAATATGATGTCTGCTAGTAAGGTATGTGTATTCTGCCCAAAACAACTCTATAGATGGAGTTATAAGAAATTTGTTTTCTAGGCCGGGCGTGGTGGCTCATGCTTGTAATCCTAGCACTCTAGGAAGTCAAGATGGGAGGATGCCTTAAGCTTAGGAGTTCAAGACCAGCCTGAGCAAGAGCGAGACCCTGTCCCTAGTAAAAACAGAAAAATTATCTGGGCATCCCAGCTACTTGGAAGGCTGAGACAGGAGGATCCCTTGAGCCCAGGAATTTGAGGTTGCTATGAGCTAGACTGATGCCACGGCACTCTACTTAGGGCAACAGAGAGAGACAATGTCTTAAAAAAAAAAAAAAAGAAACTTGTTTTCTGCTGAGGATTTTTCCCTTTCCCTCTCCCTGTTGCTTTAATGAGTTAATTAGAATTATGTAAACAATTTGAACATAACTGTAAAATTTTGGAAATGTTTATGTGTTTGTATTTTGGTGTATATTATTTAGTTGAGACTTATGAACTATTGACATATACGATTATTGTGAAAATAAGTAAAAACACTCTTTCCTGGCTTATCTAGAAATATTGGAGAAGTAATTATGAATGGTATATTATTAATACTGGTAGCAAAATAAACTAGATTTATAAAATACAACTGGATTACCACTTCCATTTTAATTTTTAATATTCACACAATTCTGAAAAGCAATCATTTATTAAACAATTATTATGTACCAAGCACTTTTATAAATGTGCAAGTATTTACTCTTTGAATCTCACAACAATATATAAGGTATGTATTTTTATTACTATCACTATTAACATTATAAATCCCTACTTTATAGATGAGGAAATTAGAACACAAAGATTTTAGATAGTTACCCCAAATCAAATATGGGTAATAAGTAGAAAAATTGAAATTGAATTCAAATATTTTAAGTCCAAACTGTGTGCCATAATTCACCACATTGTGCAAAGTAAGCTCAATCATATATTATTGTCACCATTTTGCAAAAAACAATACTAAAGCTCAAGTAAGCTGAGTAACTTTCCTAAAGTACTAGTACTCCATACATTTTCTTCTTCTACTATTAGATTGAGTCATTATTAATACCACAGCTGACCCCTAGGTAGTACTCAGTGTATGTTTATTGAATTAAATAACATTAAAAGGAAGCACGGAAGGAATGATATTTTTAAAATATCTTCTGATATATCTTCCTTTTTAGGTCAGTTTCTCTCCTAATACCATCTCTACCATATTGGACCCATGGAATGAGGGTGTCTAATATCACTTCTTAGAGAATAAGCATATGAAATAAGGGAATTACTTTTCAGACAAAAGGAGCTTTTATTTTGGGGAAAAGAAAGAGCAGCAATTCTAGAATGGTGTGGTTGGTCTTCTGGATTCTAGAAAGAAATCACATAGCGGGAAACACTCCAATTTGATCCCACATGATAATCACAGTGGAGAAATGGCAGTGTGCTGTGTTTGTGCAAAGAGAAGTCCTAGTGTGACATTGAGAAGTCTCCCATTGCATTTGTGTTGCATGGAATGGAAACATGTAGTTCCAAAGCAATTGTCAATAAGACATTTAATAACCAGATGACACAAGGGAAATTGCTGTTGAGGCTTGCAAAATGCTAAAGACTGTAACATGATCTTAATGTGGATACCAGACCTACTTTCTTCAAGGACAATAAAAAGCTTCTCATTGAACCCAACATCATCTTTGAAAATTTACCCTACCTAAAATAGTATCTAAAAGAAACACACTGAGATTTCTTTAATTGGCAAATTTGTTCTTCCAAATATCCAGGGACAAAGGAGGTTTGTGAGAAAGTGTATATCAGCTGCAATGAGATTAGAAATTCAAGCTGCCTTTTTTTTTGCATATTTGAATGTAGTATGTACATCTTTTTCTTATCTCAAAGATGTAATTGTATTTCATTTTTATGAATATATAAATAAAATATATTCATTATAAAAATTCAGTGTATAAAAATATGAAGGAAAAAGGCCTTCTGAAATTCTACCACACTGAGATAACCTCCACTGATATTTTAACACCAATGTTTTATGCATCTTTATGCATACAAACTCTCTCTCCATATATATTTTATATATATATATATGAAATAAACACACACGCACACACAGAAATGTATGTATGCATGTATTTTACCAAAATGGAATGATATACATTCCATATGCTGTGTTTCTTCTGCCCATCGCCCCCAAGGTCAGTACCCTAAACTATTCACTCTTACCCCACCATAGACAATGGAATTTTCTCTTTTTCTTTCATTTCAATTAAAATGTGTATTTGCCTCACAAAAGATGCCTAGTGAAAATTAAAAGTTTCTTTGATTTCTTTAATTAATCATCCTAGTGAGGTTAATATTATATACATATATATATAAACATTATATATATATGTGTATGTATTTTTTTTTACACATGTGGGTGATTAAAAAAATGTCAAAATGGTTCAATGAGTCCAAAGCAGAACAACAGAAATAAAACTGAGATTTTTCAGTTCCTTTGTACTACAGTTAGAATTACACAATGTTAGGGTCATCAAAAACCTACTTCAACCCTCTCATTTCACAGGTGAAGAAACTGAGATAAAGAGGGTTAAATGATTTGAATTTAAATGCCTTCTTAGAAGCAAAAAGCATGTTACCCTTTTTTGAATCCTTATAAGAAACTAAATATGCTTTGTGAGTTGAATAGCTACTTTCCAAAACAAAATAAAAATAACAACAGTAATAGTAATCATTTTTTGAGCATCCACTAAGTGTCAAAACCTGTGTTGGATCTTTATACAAATTTACTCTTGCAACATTTAACTCTATAAATTGTTAACATTTGATAGATGAGGACGATAAGGTGCATAGGAGGTAAGTCATTTGCTCATGTCAAGCAGCTCCTGACTCCAAAGCCTGTGCTGCCACTGTTTCGCTGGGCCGCCTTCCAACACTAGCAGCACCCGGAACCAGCACGCTGGTGACTCAGAGCTTGTTAAGCTACCCTCAGCATTAATTTTCAGCTTTCAACTGATACTGCTGACATCTTTCCCTTTTGTCAAGTGGTGAATTCAGCCAAATAGGCCTTGGATTGTCTCATCTCTTTCCAATTGGCTAGCCCAGGATCCAGTAGCTGGTAAAGCAAGTTTATGCTTCATATTTTATAAACAGAATTGATGCAATGTAAATTGACTATTGACTATGCACTTAAGTAGGGTATTTAAAATTAAATATACTAGCTCTACTCCATAGGCTTCATATTATGCTCAGAGCACAGAGGGATAAAACAGTAATTGAATCAGCTACTTCTAGTTTTATAAGCATATACTAGACAGTCACACAGTTGTGCTAAGGTGGGAAAGGATTGAAAACAAGCAGGCACTGGCCTATAGATAAGTAACCCCTTCCCCCCAATAGTAATAATAATGATAATGATGATAATGGTCCATGTGCCTGCTTGGTCATAGCCATGTCAAGATTGCCTTGAAAAGGTGAATGAATTTAAGTAGCACGCAGATCAAACACAGCAAGATTTTGGTGGCTTACCCAGACCAATGAAGATTTCAACAGGTCAGTTCTATACACAAAATCCATTTTCTTACTTAGCCATTTTCCTGATTTAAAGAAGGATGTTTACAAAAGATTGCCATAGAATTTTGTATTTGTTTTCTAGGGTTGCCATAACAAAGTATCATAAACCGAATGGCTTAAAACAGCAGAAATGTACTCTCTCACAGTTCTGGAGGCTAGAAGTTCAAAATGGAGGTGTTGATAGGGCCATGTTCCCTCTGAGGGCTCTAGGTTAGAATCCTTCCTTGCATCTTTCTAGCTTCTGGTGTTGTCAGCAGTCCTTGGTGTTCCTTGACTTGTTGCTGTCTCACTCAAATTTTCCCTCCATCTGCACATGGCTATCTTCCTTCTGTGTGTGACTTTGTCTCCATGTGTCTTCTTTAAAGACACCAGTCATTGGACTTAGGGCCACCCTAATGTATATAACTTACATCTTAATTACATCTGCAAAAACTATTTCTAAAGAAGGTCACATTCACAGGTACTGAGAGTAGGACTTCAACATATCTTTTGGGGAAACACAATTCGACCCATTATAACCTTCGTCTATTTTTACTGACTTATTAAAGAATAATTGTATAAAATCTAGAAAACACAGAAACAAAAAGAAGAAAATAAGCATCCCTCTTAATCTTACCAAACTGATACTTGTTCTTAATATTTATGTGTTTTCTATGCGTACACATAGAGAAACACACATACATAGTTGGGTTTGTGTTTGTGGTTTTTTTTAAATCAGTTTTTTTATGCCAGACATGTTGTTGAGCTATGACTATTTAGGGATGACTAAAAATGAACATGGCCCTCATCCTCAAAGAGTCAAAATGAGAAAGGCAGATAATTCTAATCACACAAATAAATACATAATTCCATGGAGCGAGTGCTGCAAAAGAGATGCCCGGTGTAATCCCAGCCTGCTGTGGAGACAAGGGAAGCAGGTGAACCCAGACCTGAAATGTGCGTAGCAATAGCTGTGAATGAGAATGAGTGAGACCTACTAGGCAGGGAAGAGCATGTACCAAGGCCTTTGGGCAGGAGATCGTATGTCAAAGGATAAAATCAAAGAAAACCGCAGAGACTGAAGTGCGCTGACGGGGAAAAGAGGCACAGGCTTTGACTCAGAAGTCATGGAAAGGGCTGTGGCGCATGCTGGGAGAGAATGCTGGGCCATCCCCAGAGCTGGGGGAAGTCTGAACTCTGCTAGAGTTCACTCTTACAAAATATGGCCTGTTTTTTGAGAGAACAGACTCCACTTGCTTCATCCTCCTCTTCTCTTGTTCCTTTCTTTTAAGCGTGTTTGTGGGGTGTGAGGAAATGTGAACTAAGGACAGTTTGAGGAGATCAAGGAGGTTAGGTATTTATGTATTTCGGGGGGGAAAGGATAGAAAGCCAAAACCCCACTTCATTTGCACCAGAATAAGCAATACACCCTCTTCCTAAAAAACTGTCAAGAACCTGCTGAGTTCTAAAATCAAAGTTATCGACCTTCTCGTTTCCTGGATAGCAAGTGCAGCGGGCTCACTGGGAGGGGAAACCCTGGCTCAACTTCCCAGGCATGTGAGAATGTGGATTAATTTTTTTTTTCATCTTTGTGTCTCCAGTGTCTGGCACAGTGTGTGGCACGTAATTGCTTGTTGGTTGGAAAGAAGGATGACTTTTTATTCTACTTTCAGAAAGACATAACTATCATTAATCCCTGTGTCTTTTTTTATTTTCATCACTTCCCAGGAAGCACTTCAGGCACACATATATTTTTTCATGCTTTATAGTTACAAATATAAGGATTGATTGAACAAAATAGAGACCTTTAATAATCCATTATTAGGTCTTTCTCTCAATCAGGAAAGAATATGCTTGGCAATACCTTTATCTCTTATTTTAGTAGGCTGGCTTGCTTTTTTTCTTTTATTGTTTTCCCTTTTTCTTTTGATACTACTTACTCTCTGTTTTTGTTTACTCATTTATTAAAATATTACATAAGATAAAGCAGAAAAAGCAATAGAAGTATGCTTCTGTTGCAAATAAATTATTCTGATAAACCAGTTTAAAAGTAAGTTCCAACTTAAGTCCCCTGTGTTGGGGTAGAGAAGCAGTGAGGAGCAGATAGCTGATACCTGTCTGTGGCGGAAGATGATAAAAGGAGATGGATTGTGGGCTCTTCTCCTGCTCCTATATCCTGCTTGTTTGGATGCTGTGTTGTGAATTCACACGAACCCCTGAAACTCGGGTGACCACACGTATTTCAAAGGGTTCAGCGGCAGTCAGAATGGCAATTTCAGACGGGCGGGGTGGGAGGTTCTACATCAGGACGTTGCTGCTACCAAGGTCTTCATTTCTGCATTTTTCCCACCTTATGGATCTCTTTTCCTCCTGATAAGGATTCATGTGAGAGTTATAGTTGATAAATGGGAAAGGAGAGGGGTGAAGACAAAGACGACATCATGAATTTCTTGTAGAGAGGAGAGTCTCTCAATTTAAGACATGTGTGTTGGCCAGCCAACAAGTATTAGAACAGACTGTCTCCCCTCCCTTTTACTCCTCTAGTTAACTCTGGGGAAGGAGACGACACCTTAAAAAAAAATTAACTTTGTGAATTGTAAATAAAGTTATCTCTGCTATGAATCCAATCCTTTTTTCTCAAGATGGATATTTTCACACACATACAAATAGTCCTGGTACTCTTTTTCTTTAAAAATGGAAAAAGATGACTTTAGAATTACTAGTTGCACATAGTTTTCCTGAAGAAAAAAAAAAAGCAATGTGAATTGCACATAGTTTGGAGTGTGATTTAGTATGTCCGGTAAATGTTCTGCAAACCTGTAAATCGTATGTGCCTCATAAAATGATTTCAGTGAGCTTCACTTTTCAAGGCCACATAGGTAAAACATAATAAGTGTTGGCTTTCATTTGGCAAAACTCCATTCATTTTATTAATGTTATCTGTGATAACTTTTTGTTGTTTAAGAACAAACAAAAAAAAGCTGTACATTTTCTCAATAAAAGTATAAATACAGTCAAATAAATTAGCAACAGGACACATATGTGTTCATGTGTATACAGTGAAAAATTTGAAGTGCACATTTGTATGTATAATTTTAAGTTTATATATGAATTATATATACATTATATGTGATTACATTAAAAATATATAGGCATACATGCACACTCAACATCAAAACAGGTATTTTCCATGTAAAAATATTTTTTCACTCATACAATTAACTAGCACTACAGATTAAAAATGTCGAATAAATCAAAAGTCTTATCTTTTATTTTGGACAACAGAAGAGAGAAAGTTGAATGTAAGGTATGAGGAAGGAGAATAGAGAAAACATTGACTGTAGTGGGTTTACCCCACCCTGAACTGGCGGGAATGCTGGTGAATTTGCATATATGCAGAGATCAAGAGGTCCCAACTAGAGTTGAAGCATCTTTAGAGTATTAATCTGGTACAATTTATCCAAACAATCAAATCTGAGGGGCAATGGCAATGAGCTAGTTGGAGAGGAGGGGAGGAGAAAGGAAAGGGGAAATAACAATGGATGTTTTTCCAGGAAATTCCCAGTTAGCCATCAGCGGGTGGTGAATGTGTTTATCTGAACTTAAAGCTACTATAGTGTAGAAATAAAGGAGACATTCTTCTAAACCTCCCTTAAGTTTATAAAAACTAGCAAGGTGTGGCGGACACTCTGCAGTAAGAGGATGGACCCTCCCACCCAAAATTTGATTCAGATGTCAACACTCAGAACACTAACGATGACATGCATACATCAAGGGTATGAAGAGGCTTATTCCCCATACACTGAGGCGTTCTGGGAAAAGCAAGTAGCTCTCAAGCAGGTCATAAAATGACTACAAAGAGTAGGAAAAGAGACTGGCGTGGGTTTTTTAGCGCGCTAGGGCATGGAGTCAAGCTGCCAGTTCCTGCTTGTGGTTTAAACACTTATCACCAAGGGAGAGAGCACTTGGGCTTTCTTCTCAGCTTGCCCATTGTGGGGCTGAGGGGAGGAAGGCGGTGTGAGGCTTTACAACCGTCAGCAGTCCAACATTGAAAAATGAAGTTGGACTCTTTATTACACAAAGGGGTCCTAATGTCTAGTACACTGAGACCTCATTTGTCAAATTCGCTACCCCAAAATTCCAAATTGCAAATTATTTAGTCCTGAGTTAGAGCAGGTTTTAAAACATGACTTCAAGTTTCTTACCTTGTTAGTTGAGGTCTATCAAATCCTCAAATATTTTCATTTCCGCCAGTCATAAGATATAAAGTGCTGTCATTCAAGATTTATCTCAAGGGCCATCAGTCTTGAGAGAAGCATATTTCTCAATAAATGATACTTTAATAGAGAGCAATTTAATGAAAGACTGAAGCTCAGAATTTGTTTTTGGCCTAAGATGGAGCAGAGAGAATTGGGCACCAGCCTGAAAGGAGGGGCACAGAGACATAATAGAAAAATTCAAAAGAAAAAAAAATCTTATTTGTGTCAAAATTTTTCTAAATGACATTATTAGAAAACAAAAAGACAAAGAGAAGTTTTAGTCCAATATGAGCTCTCACAGGTAACTGAGTGTTAAACCTGACACTTACTCCTGGCCTGCTTAGACTCAAGCAGATATTCATTATTTCTTCAGCTATTGTTTTCTTGAAATCAATGAACTCAGAAGGATAGGGCATTCACAATAATTCAAAAGAAGATGTTGTAGAGTTTCTGTTATTTTCTTTTAAATTTCAAGTGCATGCACCTGTGTGTATGTGTGTTTGGCTCTGTACTGTTATTCATTGTAATCCTGATGTATTTCATTTCCAGAGTAAGTAATCTCATATTATGCTTTTTCTTTTTAATTTTAGAAAGCTTGAATTAGAATATTAGCATTGCTGGGTGTGGTGGCCTGTGCCTATAATCCCAGTTACTTAGGAGGCTGAAGCAGGAGGATTGCCTGAAGCCAGGAATTCAAGTCCAGATTGGGAAACATAGTGAGAACATGTCTCTAAAAAATTAAAATTAAAAATAAATTAAAAATAGAATATTAATATTCATTAAATATACATTCACTTTATATTTGAGTTATTTCATGATCCCCAAATTATTCGAAATTCCCTAAATACTTAAAGAAAAAACAACATAAGTGCTACATAAACAACATCATAGATTGCTATTGCTTTAAAGAATTTCAAAGTTGAGAAGATTTAGACATGTTGAATTTAAGTCATTTACCGCAGGTCACAATGCTGCTAAGTAATGAAGCTAGTTTTTCTGCTTTTCAGTCCATTGTTGTTCTATTAGTTTGAGTGTCACAGACACTAAAAGTATGTTCAAAAAAATTTAGCTTTTATTGATATGCAAGCTGGCTTAAAAGAAAAAGATTTGAAATCTAACAGCCACTTATTTTGAAACATCTTATATAATTCCCTCAAATCTAGTTTCCAAATATAGCAGGTTTTTCACTCAGCATATGTTGTCAAACTGTTTTAGTGCATAAAAATAACTTCTGTGTCTATGAGACAGCCAAATGAAAACTAAAACTACCAAAGATATGGTAACACGATTCATGATAACCAAGAATCATCTGGAAATTCTACTGCTTGGAGTTGCCCCACAACTGGAAGGTCGACATCATATGTGTAAAACATTTGTTGTTTGCATACCTATAAAGTGCTTCCAGAATTAAAATTACGGAGCTAATATCACTCTTATAACCTTACATATCATCTCAGCTCTGTCTAGACCTATGGCCCATCTTCACTCTCCAGACTTCATTTCCATTGGCTTGTTAAAAGTCTGGTAAAACATTTTTAAAGAAAACTGTGCAACAAAAGGAGCTACAGTAATGTACCTTATCAATGACACCATGATAATGGCTGACACTTTGAAGTAGGAAAGGATTAGTGATATAGTTCAACCCAACTTTAAATATAAATTATGCAGAAACCATTACTGTTCAACAGACTACAGAATATTCTGAAATTTATTATAGATTGTCCAAAATTCTGGTGAAACAAGAAATGTTGGAAACAGGATCCATTTATAAACTTACAACTGATAGTAGAAAGATGATAAAATCTTAACACTGTTAGTAATTTTCAAGGAATAGGAGAAAAGAAAGAAGAATATATTTATTTTCAGGATCTGGTTAAATTACAAAGTAACTGCCACTTTAAAAAAATGTTAATAATTCCCATTCAGGGATGATGCTACCACATACATATTTTTTCTGTATTCTAACTTTTGACTTGAGTTTTTAAAAAGAAGAAACTGGTTTAACTTTTTTCATTTGATTTTAATTATTTAGACTTTGCGTGTACTACTTTTTTCTTTTTCCTTTTTTTCTTTTTTTTAGAAATGAGGTCTTGCTGTGTTGCTCAGGCTAGAGTGCAGCGGCTATTCACAAGTGCAATCATAGCACACTGTAATCTCAAACTCCTTGACTCAACTGATTCTTCTGCCTCAGCCTCCCTGGTACCTGAGATTACAGGCATTCACCACCGTCCCTGGCTGCATATACTATTTTTGTGTGTAGTTGACTTATAGGGCACAATAAATCTTTGACTGTGAAAGTGATATCTATTCAAGCAATCTACGAGCAAGTACATGAGGCTCAATATTTTAGACCCTATGGAAGATAAAGAGAAAATGTAATGCTGTTACAACTACTTTTACTGACTTTTCAGGCTGACTGATGTATCAAGTGAAGCAATGTATCAAAATTCTTGAGTCCCAGTTTAGACACCAGAAAGCTAGGTTTATAATCTAGTTTTGCTAGTTAGTATGAATTTAGGAACCTTATTTAAACACAGAAATTCTGAGTTTCCTCATCTGTAAAACAGTGATACTAATAATAGCAACAACATTACCT
>CAUYSK010067469.1:0-14878 GCA_963575035.1 Avahi laniger | reverse complement strand
GGGTTCCTGGGGAAACCCTGACCTTTTTGTCTTCAGACTGGTGGCTTTTGCCCCAGAGGACAAATTTGTCATCTTTTCTTGTGAACGTGATGATTCTGACTCATTTTGAGTAGAGGATAGGATTTTTTATGTTTTCCACGTTGCTGGGTGGGTTAGTGCTAAACTAAATCTGTAGTTTTTTCCCTCAATCATTCCCTGACCAGAAACATCTGCTTTGATGTTATACTCTGAGTCATTGACCAGATGCCGGAAAACCCTGCAACGTCAGGAAAGTGGTCCTGACACAGTCTGTGGCCTTCCTGGTGGAGCCTTCTGGAAGCAGAGTTTCTTGAGATGAGTAGGAGAAAGAAGACAAACTTTGGCATTAAAGGCCATGGGTTCAAATCTCAGCTCAACCATTTATAAGCCCTATGACTTGGGACAAGTTCTTTGACCTCTCTCCTCAGCTCACTAATTAACAAGGTGGTGAGGTTTAAAAACAGCATGTTGTGTTGAAAGCCAAGTTTCTTTCCTTCTCCAGAAGAATTTATAACAACAGCCAGTATTTACTGAGCACTTATTATGTGCTGGACACTGGGCTGAATTAAATAGATGCATCACCTTTAATCCTCACATCAGCTCTGTGAGGTAAGAATTAGCCCTTTGTTTTATAGTCAAGGAAACCGATGCCCAGAGAGGGTAGGTGACTTGGCCACAGCCACTCACCTGTGAGGAGTGATACTGAGATTTGAACCCTGGTCCTAGCCACTGGGACATCTGCCCCTTTCCAAAAGATCAGATGCAGATAAAGACGTGTTGATCTCCGGCCTGCCTGGTTAGTTTCCTGGTCCTGGGGTGATTAGATAACGCAATCTCAGGCTCTGTCATGTGCACTCCTAGACTGCCATGGCATCTTAAAACTGGAAAAGTTCTGGGACCTCCAGGTTCCCCGAGACCCCTGACCAGTAACTCCATCCCTTGGGGCCCCCTCTGGGGGTCACAGGGACACCGAGTGTGCTGTACTCAGCGCCCGCTCATCTGTTTCAGCCACGCAGCTAGCTTGATTTTTGGGTGTTTTAAATACTAGGGTTCTGCATGAGATTTTGTCTGATAAAAGAGTCTACTACTAAAACAGACATTTGGAAAACTGCCGCCTTAGAAAGGCCCCCTCTTTTTTAAACAGGAGAGAACCCCGAGGCCCAGAGAAGTTAAATGACTTGCCCAGGGCTGCAGCTGTCCTCTGAGCCCCAGGCAGATCTCTGTCTTCTCTTCAGGCCTCAGAGCAGGAGCCAGGCTGAGGGGGGCTCCGCAGCCCGCAGGGAGCCCCTCAAGGTCAGTTGTCGGGCCGGCTCTGCCAGCTGGGGGCCGGTTTCTATGAAGATAACTGTGTCTGAGGCTGGCTCCCTGAACCTCGTCCGACCACATCTATTTCTGGGCTGCGGAGCCCTGACGGAGCACAATTCGATTCATAAATTACCCAGCTCAAGGTGTGCGTGATGGGCTCTCCTTCCAGAGATCTGAAAGTCATTCACTCTGGAATTTGCAGCTCTTGGGGCCCGGCGGGCAGCCGTGGGGCTGTCGGGATCCACACTCTCGGAGAGGAGTGAGGGAAGTCAGGGAGGGCCCAGCAAACCGCGGAGAGCTGCTCTGTGCCAGCTCTGTCCTCCCAGCACCCCGGGAGGCAGAGTCTGCCGTCGTCCCGATTTGGCAGGTGGGGACACTGAGGCTCGGAGGTGGCGCAGCTAGGGATTCAGTGCTCTCTGTTGCCAGAGCTGCTTCCACACGGTCACGGTGACGGAGAGACAGTGGACTGAACAAATGGCATTTAGAGGAAGAGGTTGAACGCTGAGGAAGAGGATTTGAAGGGAAGGTTCGGGGGCACCAGGCCTCCGTGTCCCACAGACTCCAGTGTGTGCACCTGGGACTGGCACTGCACCCAGCCAGCCCCGCTCTGCCCGTCTTTCCTCTCTAACCTCCCCAGTTCCAGGCGCTGCATGGGCCCGCCTGCCCCAGGCACCTGGGTCACCATCCTTGACACCTCCTGCCATAAGCTCAGCACTTCACAGTTTGTAAAGCATTTTCAGATCCTTGTTTCATTGAGTCTCCAAACAGCTGTAAGCAGGGAAGATTTGCTCGCCCCCTATAAGGAAACGGAGGCTCAGGGCACCCACAAGCCCAAAGGCGTGAATCCGGTCTCCTGACTGCCTGCCCGGGCCTCATGAGTCCTGCAGTCGGTCCTTCATACATGTACTTTGTCCTCCGCCTGGAGGCGACCAGCTTCCCCATCAAAGGGTGGGCCCCGGGGGGCATCACCCACCCCAGCCCCACCCTGCGCTCAGTGCAGAGAGGCCCAGTGGTGTGGTAGGTGGTCTGTGGTGCCCCCACTCCCCGAGTAGCGCTGTCCCTGGGGCTGTCTGTCCCATGTCCCGTTGCTGGATCAGCAGCGAGGGAACAGAGGAGGGGGTAACAGGAGGGGGTGGCAGGACCACCAGGATGACCGGCAGCACATACCCCCCTTCGTGCCTTTTTCTCCTTGGGTGTCTGATCGCTGTCCTCTTTGTTTTCTTAAGTGTCTCCCCTCCTCCTTCGCCCCTCCCCTCCCCCTCTGGGACAAGGCCTTTCAGATCATCAAATATCAAACGCTGCTTACGTGGGGACCGAGATGGCTTTATCGGGCCGTAAATCTCCCTGAGCCCTGACCTCTCTTGAGTGCCAAACCTCGGGGGAGTTACGTGGGCCGTGCCCAGCTGCGGGCAGAACAGACCACCCTCTGGGGAGCACAGGCTGGGGGACCCAGTGCATCTCGGCGCCCGCCCCTGGCCCAAGGGGGCACCCCGGTTGAGAGGAGGCTTGGGTGTCCGGGCCCACCTGCCCCAGGCCCAGGAGGTAACCAGACGAGCAGGCGAGGGAGCAGGTGGGGCCCAGAGGCACCTGCGGCCCTCCGCTCTCCTCACCTTGCTCATCTCCTGGCCAGTCCCTGGCCCTCAGGGCGAGGAAGCACACAGGAGAGACCGAGCCTACGGCAGCCATGAGGGCTATTTGAGACCCAGGTTCTAATCCCAACAGGGTCACTAAGTAGCCATGTGTCCTTGGATGTGTCACTTCACTTGACTGAGCCTCAGTTTCCTCATCTGATAAATGGCGTAGCAGTGCCGGCCTCACAGGGCATTTGAGGACCCACTGAGATTGTGCATTGAACAGACATGCAAAATGCTTTGTCAACAGGCAGAAACAGACCTCTGTCCCATCTCTCAGGGGAGGGCTGGCGTGTGGACCAAGCTTGCAGGCTCTGGAGACACACCGCCTGGCCTTGAATCCTGGTTCTGCCACTTACCAGCAGTGTGACTTCAGGCAAATCATTTACTCTCTCTGTGCCTCAGTTTTCTTACCTGTAAAATGGGCACAATAATAATAATGGGAATAATAATGACAACGATGATGATGATGGCCTCCACATGGAGTGGCCATGAAGACCAGCATGTAAAGCGCACAGAACCCTGCCTGGCATGCACTGGGCCCGCAGTAAACGCTGCTGTCATTATTGCTCTTTTTCTTACTACCGTCACGCAGCCTGCGCCCTCATCACCAACAGGCCTTCCTGCCACCAGCCTGCCTCCTTCAGAGTCTCCTCGCTGCTGTCAGACAAAAATCCAAACTGCTTGCCTGGCGGTAGAAGCTCCCGCCTCCTGGCATCAGCTGCTCCTGCCACGGCTGCCTGTGAACCATCTGCCCCCTACTGCCTCCCCACCTGGGAAGCGATGGTCCCACCTCCACCCTCTAGCTCCTGCTGGTCTCCCTGGCAGGAGTGTCCTCTGTCTCCACGCTTACCGCAGCCCTGCCCCCAGATGAAGGAGCCCCTCCTCCAGCAGCCCCACTAAGGAATCTTCCAGGGCCTGGTGAGCTGCCCTCAGCAGGGTTCGGCCCCTCTTTGGCACAGGTCCTGTTTCCGCATCTAGACTGGACGCTGCTTGGGGGCAGAGACCTCACCTCTCCAGTGCCTTGCAAATGCCTCTGTGAGCAAATAACCTTCCTCATCCCCCCCACTGACGTAGCCGTGACCAAGGCAGGAAAGGTCCCTGCCCTCAGGGAGAGTAAATTCAGCTCATTGTTGTGAGCAATGGCGGTACCCCACATGGAGGAAGACTCGCCCCATTACCGTGAGTCAGTGAACGAACCAGCCTGCATCTAGCACCAACTTGGAGCACAGACACACATCAGCAAACCCTGGGGATGTTTTTGTGGTAAAATATACATAGCATAAAATTTACTATTTTAAAGTGTACAGCTGAGTGGCCTTAATTAGATTCACAATGTTGTGCCACCATGGCCACCGTGTAGTTGCAGAACTTTGGGGATTATTTTTTAAAGGAACTCGTATTGACCTTTTTTTTAAACAAATGTAATTCAAACAAGTCCCAAAGGGAAAAGCTGAAATGGCCGTAGAGCAATGGTTCTCAACCAGGGGCGATTTTCCCTCCAGGGGATATTGGCAATGTCTGGAGATTTTTTGGTTGTCACATGTGGGGAAGGTGCTGCTGGTACCTGACGGGTAGAGGCCCGGGACTCCGCTAAACATCCCGGGATGCACAGCAAAGCCGTATCCAGCCCCAGATGTCAGCAGGGCTGAGGATGAGAAACCATCCTGGTATTATCACTCAGATAATCTTGGTTAACATTTTGTTAACATTTTATTCCTTTTCCTATGCATATATTTTTTAAACCAAAAAAAAAAAATCTTATAGAACTATGCTATTTTGTGATTCCTTTTTTTTTAACATGTCTTAAGCACGTTTATCTTTTCAAGTCACTAAATTCTCTTCTGCAACGTTTTAGTGGCCGACTGAATTTCCATATCATAATTTATTTAACTAATCCCCTACTATCGGACATTTAGGCTGTCCCCAGTTTTCCTTACTGAACGACACCATGGTGAACATACTGGTGGCTGCATTTGTGGCCACATCCATGTTTATTCCCTTTGAATAAATGCCCCCAGTTGCAGAATAAAGGTTTTTCAAGAAAGGGAGAGATTGTGATTCCAACTGTAGTCCCTGGTAATGTCTTGCCGGTCGCCAATAAAGCGTCCTTTAGGGCTTTCCATTTCACGGGGAGCCCTGCACGGTGCACTGGGGAGGGGGGGGTGGGAGGAGTGTGGCCTGACCCTTGGCAATCCCGACATCACAGGTTTGACTATCCTTGGCTACTCAAGTTAATGTTTCATAAATTGGAGCCAGTTATTAGCAAATTAATCAGAGTCCAGTTTGTAGTCTCATTAGGAGAGGTAATCATGTGTTGGTTTAAGGGAGCTTAATAAAAACCGTCATTGTGTGAAGCGTCTGTACGACAAGCAGACTGCAACTCGCACCTACTTGAGGGCCCCAAGGTTGTCCTGCCCTGGCTGGACGGTAATAACTGTAATTAACTAAGATGGCTCGGCTCAGACAAACATATCTCCACGGTTGCACCAGGAGGGAATTACAGCCCCAGCTGGAACTGCTACTTGGCCAATCCCTCCGCGTGGGCCCTGGTGCAGTTGCGGTGTTCCGTGGTGTGTGACATTGGGAGTCATCCCATTATCAGCTCCTCTGTAGCTTTCTGCACGAGCCTCAGAGCGGCCCTCTGACATTCCTGCTTCAGCCCACTCGTTCATGCAGAAAACATTTATTGATCACCTACTGTGTATCTGCCGGGCACTTGGGGAAACCCAGTCCCCACCCTCCTGGGGCTTACCTTCTAGTGGGGGAACAGTAAGAAACACATAAGCAGATGAAAAGAGACCCTCAGAAAGTAGATGTGCTTTGAAAGAAATGCAGGCAGACACGGGAGGGAGCGTGACGGGCGAGGGCGGGCAGGTGGGGAGGTCGGCGAGGGCTGCTCTGTGGAGTGACGTTTGAGCCAAGGCCCGAATGCAGACGAGGCACCTGGCAAAGATCTGCAGGGAGGAGGGTACCAGGCGGCTTGGGGAAAGCTTTGTGGAGGGGGTCAGCTCCCCCCGCCCCCCGCCCCAGGGTCCTCAGGTAGGCAGCAGGCTGTCAGCCCGTCCCCTCCCCTGGTTGAAGGCCGCGGTAACCCACACCGCTGGTTGCCATATGTCGACCACGGAGCTGTTGAATGCAGCCGGCCCAGATGCCACCCAGGACGCAGGCCCCCTTTTGTCAGCAGGCAGCTAAGTAACAATTTTTAATTCATAAGACACCTTGCCCAGACCCCATATCTCATACAGACTCCCAAGTTTCATCAGACGGTGATGCAGTTCTATGCCCGTCAGAATGATGTGGCTCCGCTGGCCGGTGACGGGCCTGCAGGCCAGCCTGCCCCAGGGGCCCAGGTGGCCTAGTCCAATCACGCGTAACTGTTTAATGGGCTACACTTGGCAGTGGAGACAGGAACTTGGGGGGGGGGCCTCTGGATGGGACATGAACTCTTTAGCTTCGTGGGAGCTGAGTTTAACTCATTGCTCCGCCCCCCACTGCCTAGGTGACCTGGTACTGGTTATTTTTAACCTCTCTGTGCCTTAGTTTCCTCATCTGTAAAGTGGGGATAGTCTGCCTGTCTCATAGGGATTTGTGAAGACTGAGAAAGATGTGCACGCAAACGCCTTGCCCAGGGCCCAGCACAAGGTAAGAACTCAGTATATGTTGGCCATTGTGGGGAGAGCCTCTCACCCTCCAGATGGAATAGGCCACAGCTGGGACTAACGTGGTCTGATTCTTCTATTTGGAAAACAGGCCTGGCAGGAAAAGAACAGACAGGAACCAAAATGTGCACCTACTATGTACCAGGCACCACAATAAGTGCTTTGCATACATGATCACACCTGACCCGCACGCAGCCCAGGAAGGTGGAAGCTGTTATCCACACCTTGCAGATGAGGAATTTGGCTTGAAGGAATTAGCGGTTTGCAGGAGGTCTCACAGCTGCCCAGTGCGGAGTTGTTGTTGGCACCTGGCTCTGTCTTCATCCCGAGGGTTTGTGCTCAGTAGGCAGTCCCCACTTGGTGCTGGGGTAACAGACTCCCACGCAGGCTGACTGGAAGAGGGAGTGGAGTGCAAATCCCAGCTCTTCTCACTTCCTTCCTGGGCAGGGCCAGGTGACCAGGTCAGAGGCCAGGGAGGGATCGGCATCCCGCAGGTCATCTCGTCCAGCCTCCTGCCTCCATTCAGGGACTGGTGTTTGAAGGGATGGTTGCTTAGACCCAGAAGGTTACGAGCTCTTCGTAAGCCGCGGCTTTTTCTTCTTTTCTCTCGTATTTGGACACGGGGGCCCAAATGTGTCCCCACCTCTTATGTGCTGGTTGCAGGAAGACAATCTTCAGGCCATCCAACAAATATTTAATGAATGCCGTTCTGGGTACTGCCGGCGGTGGGAGCGTGGGACCCCAGCCCTCATCCCCAAGGCAACGCTCCTCAGGGCCACACTGGGTCTCTGGGCGTGAGAACCAGGGGGCCCCACAGCACAGGGCCGCCAGCCCTCGAGGGCCCAGGGGAGCCAGAGATGAGGCTCGGCCTCCCGTAGCAGGCGACGTTGGATCTTCAGAAAGGGCAGGACTCCGACGGAGGGGGAGCCTTGGGTTTTCCTCTACCTCCAAGGCAGGGGGGCGAAGGCAGGACAGGGTGGCTGTCAGCCCGCCGGAGCAGACAAAGCAATTGAAAGCCATCAGCCCGTGCTCCCACACGCACCATCGGCCACTCACTGAACTGCTTTTCACCAGACCCGGCTCCACTGTGGGTCATGATGCTGCCCGGGAGATAACAAGGGGACAAGATGTGGGAGGAGGGGTGCAGAGTGGAGGGGGGCCTACCAGCCTGCAGGAACCAGGAGGTGGGAGGGGGAGCCTTGCTTTGCTGCCCCTGCCCCCCACAGCCCAGCGAGAGAGCTGCCCCTCCCCCCGGGTCTAACCACCCTCCTGCAGCCCCCCTTCCCCTCTGCCTCTGACCATCTAGAAAACTGCAGCCCTGTGCTTGACTCTGCTGCGCCCTCTAGCTGCCGCTCCGCCTCTCGCCTTGTTTTTCACACCAACTCTGGGGCAACAGCAGCTACACTTACCGTCCCCACTTCTGTGCTCAACCCTTCCTGAGTGTGTTAAAGTCTGACTCTGGGGACGTCTGACAACCGAGCCAGTGGCCTTTACCAGATCTTCCTCTTGAGCCAGGGGGTGCCCTGTGAGGCTGCCGAGCGTCGCTGTCGGGCTGCTCCTCCTGCCAGCGGGCACCTGGCGCATGCTGGTTTCCACCTTCCTCTCTGGCCATTGCCACTCTTCTCCCCCCGGCTCTAAATATCCCTGCTTAGCCTTGGAGAAGCAAACATCTGCCACGAAGGCCATCCTTGCCTGGGCCACTTGCCCTCAGTGCCGAAGCGAGTCCCTGGTGCCACTGCGCTGACAGCTCCTGTCTCCAGCCCTGCCTCTCCCTCTGGTCCCAGCTGCAGGCCACCTCTCCAGATCCTGGAGACATCGCCACGTGCACATTCTGCCGCTGTGTAGAACTCTGTCATGGAGAAGTTGATCCAGAACTTTCCAGAGTATATAATGTTTTTTATCTAGGACTCCCTCTGGAAAGAAAGAGCAAGTTTGTTGATACCTCGCTCTACGAAGGAGGATGATCCCCTACTTGTCTCACCGTATTTCCCCGTCCCATAGCACAGGGCCCAGTGCAGAGTGGACGCAAACGTGTGTGTAGGGCGAATGCTTGAGGGAGGGAAAGAGACATAAATGTAAGTCCAAGCTGGCCACTTACCAGTCATGTGACCATGGGCGAGTTATTTAACATCTCTGAGCCTGCCTCCTCTCACGGAAAACGGGGTATCTTCTTAGCAGGTGATTGTAAAGAATAAGTAACATAATTGTGCGAGCAGATTAGCTCAGTGCCTGCCACATGGTAAGCGTTCGATAAGTAGCAGCTACTATTTTTTAATAAATAGGGGAATGAAAGCTGTGACCACTACCTCGGCAGCCTTTCATGCTTTTGCAAACACGATTCACACCCTCTCAACTTCCCTCTTGAAAATCTGAAAAGGTCTTGATTCTTGGAGCTCCTAGAGGAGGTGGCTGACCCCCCAGGAGAAGCAGCATGGCCAGAATGACCTGCTTTTCTCTTTTGTGGCTGCTTTGAGTCACCAGTTCTCGGAATCCTAGGACACTAAAGGTGCAGCCCCCACTTCCACCCTGAGAACCCCTCCCCGGCCAGGTATACCTCCCACACACTCAAGATAGCTCCTGTCCGCCCAGGGGAGGCAGCTGCCCTTCTGCTCAGCGATGGGGCTGCACAGGTGAAAGGCGTCCCCAGCGAGCCGCCCCGGCCCCCATGGGACTTGGATAAAGACTGTCTGGGAGAGCAGAGGGCTGACAGGGTGGTGTCAGTTTCCAGGAGAACAAAGAAATTCCTGAGTGCAGCTGCCAAGCCCACAGTCCCCGGGAAGGGAGGATGCGGGAGTTGGGGAGGAAGGAGGGGAACGAGGCAGGGAAGCAGTGCCCCCCAGGGGTGAGTGACGGAAGGATCAGAGGTTAGAGCCCTGGGTGTGAGACCTTGTGGATCTGAGGGTTTTTGTCCTGGGCCTTGGCCTCAGGGCAGCCAACGATAAACACTCTCTCCTGGCAAGAGCCTCACACTGGCTCCATGTCCCTGCTGGGGACACAGGCCCCTTGGGCAGGGGAGCACCATATTAGCTCATTTACTCCTCACAGCAACACCCTGGGTGAGTACTGTTATTACCCCCATTTTACAGACTAGGAAACCAAGGCCCACATATGGCAAGTAACTTGTCCAAGGTCGCACAGCTAGTAAGTAGCAGAACCACGATTTGAACCCATGCAGTCTGCCTGAAGAGGGCATAATCGTAACCCCCTCTCCGTTCCATGTTGCTTGCCTTCAGGGCCCTTAGCTCAGCAGGTGCTCACGCTTTCAGTAGTGTGACTATAGCCTGCATGTCGATCCTTGGGAGCCTCAGGCGAGACTGAAGGCATGAACCTTGCCTGCTTTTCTCTGCTGATTCTATAGCACCTTGCACACAGTAGGCGCTCAATATGAACTTAAAGGAGTCAATGAATCTCTGAGCGAGACATGCCCTTGGCATTTCCCACTTACGGTGCAGGGCTCATCTCCTGCCCCTGCCCGAGACCAGCAGCAGCCCAGCAAGTGCTAATGTTGCCATGGTGACAGGAAGGGCATCTCACTGAGTCAGGGCATCACGTTGGTGGCCTTGTCAGCTCCCTAGGTGTAGCCTTTTCTGGCTGTTGGTCCTGGGAGTTAGTTAGTCATTCGTTCTTGGCAGGAGGCTGGAAGGTGAATGCCACACGGATAGATGTGTGCAAAAGAATGTGTGTGTGTGTGTGTGTGTGTGCGTGTGTGTGTGTGTGTTGGGGAGGGTCCCACGTTTGTTTCAATGTGTGCTATTTGGGGGGTATTTGCCTGCAGGTTTGTTAGAGAAGGTGCCTAGGTCACAGCAAGGGGTGTTCTACGTGCTGGGGACAGATGCTGGGTTGGTAGCGGGCAGCGTGACCATGAATGGGGCCTAGATGCTAGGCGGGGAGACACAACTGAGGGTCCAGGGTTGGGAAGCCTGTTTTCCAAACCAAAAACTAAAGCACATCATTTAACAAGGGGCTTCTGGTTTGTGAACGATTTATAAGAAAAATCTCACAAAGATAAAAATTGAATCATGTTTAGTTAAACATTTGATAGGTTCCTTTATTGGAAAGAATAAATTTATGTGAAAATCTGGAATGAGGGATGCTGGCCGTGGGGCTGGGAGGAGGCCGGTGCCTGTGAGCGTGGTGGGGGGGCGGCAGGCTCTGAGGTCTTGCCTCCGGCAGCTTCAGCTCAGCCTTAGGGGCTCAGAGGACCCAGCCCCACACGAGACCCCTGTGCTTCACCCACTCGGCACTGATGGCCCTGTAGAGGGCTGCAGCCCTCAGCAGAATGTGTCCCCATTCGAAGAAGCACAATAATTGTAAATGAATGAATGAATGAACAGATGGAAGCACACATCTTTTGTTTCCCCAGCAGCAAAATTCCCAGCCAAAGAAACTCCTTGTAGTCATGCATTTCTGTGCCTCTTTGCAGTCCTGTCCTCCGCTCTACAGAACCCAGCAGGAAGGGACCTTGGTCTCTGATGGCCACGGGAGGAAGCCTCAGGCAAGAAGGAGTGCCATCCCCTCCTGGGTCAGAGACCCCGAAGCCCGTAGTCTGGGGTGACGGGAGACCTAAACAGGCTCCACAGTCACCAGCAGCCTCTCCCCACCTCGGCCGGCCCCTGCGGTGGGCTGGGAGGTCAGGAGGGAGCAGGCCTCTAGCCACTGGCCCGGGGAACAAGTGGGCCGCGTTGCCGACCAGCACAGGTGGTAACTCAGCATGGACTGACCAAGGACAGCCCCTGTCCCAAAGTCTAAAGTAAGAAGAGGAAATTGTTTCCCCTTGTCCTTTCCCCTAGTTAATCCGAGAGATGATATGAGCCCTACTACGCACAGATCCCTTTAGAGCCAGGTCGGGGAGGAGCAAAGCAGCTTCCATGGGCAATCCTGGTGTTCCCCGTGTGTTGAGGCTTGGTGTTAATCCTGCCCGTACTCGAGGATCCAGCTCAAACGTTAACAGCAACAACACTTACTGAGGAACTGTCCCAAGGCAATGTATACACACTTTCACACTCATTTCATCCGCATAACCCTATAAAGTAGATGCCATTATTATCCCTGTTTTAAAGGTGAGGGAACTAAGGCACAGAGGGGTTAGGTAAGTTGTCCAAGGTCACACAGCTAGTGTGAGCTCCAGGGAATTAATGCCACCTCCTCCATGAAGCTTTTCTTCTTTGAGCTTTCCCGTCTGTGAGCAGCCTCTCCCTGCTGTCACTCTTGGAGATGCCAGAGGTCCCTTCCCAGGCTGCAGATGTTTAAGCGTCAGCATTCCTGGCAGACCGACATGTTTGTGTCCCACAATGCCAAGCTCAGGGCCTGCTGTAGGACGGCTGCCCTGGGGATTGCCAGGTGTGTGAGTGAATGGGAAGGAGGGAGTATGTGAATGGACCAGCAACCTGGTTAGTGAAGAAGAGCAGAGTGGATTGGGATTTCCCAGGCGAATTCACAGCGTGGTGGGAAGGGCACAGGGCAAGGGTGGGAGTCCATGCAGAGCTGGCCCAGGTGGGGAACATGCCTGCCACCCTGTGCCCACACTGACCAGGTACCTTGAGGGGCAGTCGTGAAACTATCCCATCTTCAGAGGGCTTTTCAGCAGGGCAGGAAGATCAAAGTAACACACAGGAAGCAACTGGAGAACAGTCAGTTACAGAACAGTGGCTGCTGCCTATGGGGACCAGAAGGGGTCAGCTAGAGAAGTCAGGGCGCCCTTCCTGGCGGAGGAGGTCAGGCGGGCACTGGGCTGGAAGTCCGGGAGGGTAAGAACAAGAGAGGAAGGTGGGCACTGAAAGACGAGGGGGCAGGAATGAGCATGGTGATTTGGGGAACCCCAGGAAACCAGTGTGAGGGCACTGGGTGCCTGTGGAGGGGAGAGAAGGTGGGGTTACGGAGGCATTGGTTTGAGACAGGTGTCGTTTGGGTATGATTTCTGTCAGTACTGTACATGTGTATCTTAAATTTTAATAAGCACTTAATGTAAGCACTTATTCCTTAAACCGAATTATGTTTTTAACTTATATTTATCATAAAAGGAAACTTTATATCACTGCCATAAATAGAAAATTAAAACAGAATAGTATAGAATAGAATGTGACCATAAAAATAAGCACAAGGGAAACAAAAGAAGGTTGCTGCGTCCGAGGTTGGAACCACTCCCTTAGGAAGGCTCCGAGCCTGAAGCCAGCTCCCACTTTGTTGGAAAGGGGAGTGAGCCAGTGTTGGAGAGGGGTTGAAGGTACACGAGCGCCAAACCCAGACTTTCTCCCTGGCTCAGGGAGAGGCTGGAAGGAGACTGGAAAGGGCCTGCTGTTCTCATTCTGTGATGCTTGCTGTCTGCTGACTGCCTGGACTCCGGGCTCCTGTGGACGCCAACTTCCTCTCTGCTGCTCTTTAACCAGCGTCCCTGTTAAGTTACTGATGAGTCTGCATGCCCAGAGAGGAGCCCTGGCCCCAGCTCCCTGCCCACCTGCCCTGGGCCCAGTCACACCTGGAATGCTTCTCTCTCTTGCAGGGAATACCAACAGCATCTTTGCCCTGGACTACATCAGTGGGGCGTTGACCTTGAACGGCCTGCTGGACCGGGAGAACCCCCTGTACAGCCACGGCTTCATCTTGACCGTGAAGGTGAGAGCCGGCTGGTAGGCACCCGCACCCCAGCTGGCGGGGGTGCCCTCGCTGTGATGCCAGGCCCCAGCAGTGTCCGAGGGCTCTGCCCCAGGTGCAGGCCCCAGAAGGACGTCACTTCTGCTCCCTCACTCTGCGCTGACTCCCCGGGCTCCCTCCCAGGGGCCCTGTCGGGAAGGTACCAAGTGTGTGATCAAGCGTAGGTCTGCTGGGCATTTCACATCCATTATCAACACCGCACAGCATTGGGACCTTTATCCCCATCTCAGGGACGAGGAGGCACATAGTAGGTGCTCATCCTGTGGTCCTAACTGTTGTCCCACGCTTCCTCTGTTGAAGCCACCTAGAATTCTTGAGTTTGCCCCATTTCTGGGGTTTTGTCCCATTTCTAGATTTAATGGCATTCTTGGGTTAAGAAATAGCGATGCCACAGGGAGAGAGCGGAAGCTGCTGGGGTCCCCACCCTGGAAGGTGCGGCGGAGCCACACACACCTCTGCCCCTGCAGCCACCTGCCACTCATGGTCGGCTTTAATTGGAATCAATGACTTGCTGAGCCATTCCCTGGGAAGACCCACTGGGGGTATGGATCCTGCCCAGCCCCAGCCATCGATGGAGAGGAGGGGGTGGCCCAAAGACTGAGGCGAGGGGCTCTGGGAGGGGGAGTCTTCCATGGGCATGGAGAGGATGGCACAGCCCAGCTGGTCCTCAGTTGCTCTCCTTGACTTGAGAGGACCTGCAGCAGCGATGAATTTGCCCCTGCCTCTCACCTGTTCAGGGGTGGGTGAGCCACGGGAGGGCATGCTAACACCACCTTCCCCCTCCCCCGCCCTCCCCTCCTTCTCTGCTGCCCTCCTGCCCAGGCCAGTGGTCGGCTCCGCTGGGAGAGTGCGGCCCCCTGGTCCCAGCACCACCCCCATTCCCCGTAGGACTCCAGCTCAGCTTTCCATCTTTACACAAAATGTGAGGATGGGCTCCCAGACTTGGCTGCGAATCCCAATGCCCCGGGAAGCTGGTGAAAACCACCTGTTCCTGTGTCTCTCGCCCAGAGATTCTGGTTCAGAAGGGTGGAGTCAGAACTGGGAATGGGTATTTTGGGGCCTGGGGCTCTGATCCAGAGACTGAGCACCCAGATATCTGAATGAGCCCACCTATTTCTGAGTTCGACCCAGACCCTCACAGCTCCAGCCACAGTGTTCAGTCCAGAGCAGATGCTCAACTATGTCTTGATTAACCACCAGCACAGCACTTCCTGGCCTGTTTCATCATCTGCAAAATTGAGTCAAGGCTCTCTGTTTGCCTCTCAATGAACCCCCAGATCTGTTTGGTCCTCCCCACCCCATCTCATCCATCTCCTGTCTGTTCTAGGATCCTACTGCCTGGAGTTTGAAGCCTACTGTGGCTGTGTGTCCTTGTATAAATTACTTAACCTTTCTGAGCCTCAGTTTCCTTATCACTAAAATGGGGATCCTAATGATGGAATCTTCCTCCTGGGGTTGTGGTGAAGATTAGATGGGCTAGTTCACATTAAAGCCCAGTGCCTAGCACCGAGAAAGTCCTTGGCAAGCAGTAGCTGTCATTGTGAGTATGGCTTCTTCACCCCTGCAGTGATTGTCCTCTGTCTGCAGGGCACAGAGCTGAATGATGACCGC
>CAUYSK010067468.1:0-46486 GCA_963575035.1 Avahi laniger | reverse complement strand
AACACGGCTTGTATCAGTTACTAGCAATCTATGCATTGTATTATTAGTTGTTGTCTGCTTTATCATAGTCTACAGGCGATGGTTCCAAAGAAGAATAAAAAAACATCATAAAATAATGGCGGTGCTGCAACATGTCCGAACACAACGTCCTGTGCCTTAAAACAAAATAAAAAGGAGGAGATGTAGAGGACCGTATGGGACACTTTTGTCTAGGAAAGTTTCCTTGTTGTTTTTCTCAAGAACATATCTGTGGACTTGCAGGAACTGGGACGTGTTGAGTCGAGACGGTGTGGGAACAAAGAACTTGCGGTGGGACAGTTGCCAAACAGCCTGTATTATAAATAAAACAGCTACAGCGAGACCTTTCGCTGCAGACTCAAACTGTCTTGTGGTGTCTGCGTCTCTATGTCTATGTGTTCATTCCTTGGTCTCAAGCCGGGCCACGTCAGTGTCATATTTGAAGTTCAAGAAAACAGCAGAAAACAGCCAAGTATGGAAAGAGCTGAGCACAGATCGGTGAACTGATTTCATCTCAGCAATTACAGAGATGGGAAGTAAGACACGTGTTGTGCTTGCAGAGGACACACAACAAACATGAGATGTGTTTTAATTCCTTGCCAGCAAGATTAATGCAACCTAGTAAGACAAACAGCAATAGCTCTACCACAAAGTAGAAGGTGAATGAAAGTGCTGTGACGTGCTGGGAAATCTAGAAACAGCACAGCTTCCTTCCAGCTGCAAGACATTAGGAAAGAATTTATGGAGATTACTTTTGAGCTGCACTTTGGGTAGATTTGGGCCATGTGGAAATAGACAATAGAACTTTCTCAGGTACGTAGAAAAGAATGACAAGTACAAAGCTATGTAGGGAAACAGCAAGTAGTTCAGGCAGTCAGGCTAATCAAACCAGTTGCGGCTCATTTTTCAAACCCCATAAAGTCAAGCAATTAACCCACTATCTTTATTGTTTACTGATTTGTTTAAAAAGTTACTTTTTTCTCAACTTTAGAATGACTCCATATGTGGTTCACAAGTATCAACTTATGAATAAAAAGACAGGAGAGGTGTGCAATGTACTAATTCAAACATGCTTAGAGGGTCGATTCATGATAATTTATAATTAAATCTAGTCATTAGATAATGAAAACTGTGAAACAATAATTCATTCTTCTTTAACATGATAAATGCACATAAACCTTCCAATTATGTGATTATAACCGTTAGGGATCATGTTGGGCTATGGTCAATAATCAGAATAATCAAGAAATATACTCTATGTCATTGTTAATTTACCAGATCATTTAAATAATCAAAAAAAATCATAAAAATGGGGTAAAGTGACTTTTGGCTATGGTTGCTTGAAGAACATCAGAGAAATGTTATCCTGAAAAATTGAGTAAAAAACTGGATGAAACAGTCAAAACTAAACATATTTCAATGGTAACAGACATCCGCTAAAGATAAACAACAAATTGAGAGGCAGTTACTCAGGAGGAACTGCTAGAACTTCAGGTAAGAACTTCAGGAGTGTTTAGACCTCTCCACTTCCCCAGAGAAGTCTGACCAGGGCAGAGCTGGCAGGGAAAGCCAGCAGCTTTGCTGCCAGAGGGAACTGACTTGATCTGGAACCCATACCCAAGCAGCACTATTAGTAAAAACACCAAATTCAGTAGAAAAGAAATGGGAAAACCTACATGTTTGCTGGCATGAATGAGGCTGCTTTTTCCCATTTGGGTATATTAGCTTTCTATTGCTATTGTAACAAATTACCACAAACTTGATGGCTTGAAACAACACAAATTTGTTATCTTACCATTCTGTATTTCAGAAGTCCCATAAGGGTCTCATGGGTAAAATCAAGGCGTTGCAGGGATGTGTTCCTACCAGGGGCTCTAGCGGAGAATTCATTTCCTTGCTTTTCCAGCTTGTAGAGGCTGTCCGCATTCCTTAGCGCACAGCTCCCCTGCCTCCCTGCAGTTTCTAAGCCAGAAACACTGCATCTCTGACAATTCTCTCATAGGCATATTTCCCCCTGATTCTTCGGTCTCCCTCTTATACTTTTAAAAACGCTTGTGATTGTATTGGGCTCACCCAGTTAATTCAAAATAATTTTATCTTAAAGGCAGTCGATTAGCAGCCTCCCTTTGATCTGCAACTTTAATTTCCCCTTACCATGTAACCTAACATACTCACGGTTTTCAGGAATTAGGACATGAACATCTTTGGTGAGCCATCATTCTGCCTACTGCATAGCGCAAATAGCAACAGCCTGAAATTTGACAACCCTGGAAATGAAAGACCCACAGAAAGAGTAGATTAAGCTTCTCAGGGACCTACCACTGCTGGGAAACTCCACACTTATGCAACAGAAAGGAGAGAAGGCCCTGCAGGAAGTCAGAGCAGAGGCACAAGTGAGAAATGCCCAAACTTTGAAAGCACTCCCCCAACTGACACACAGATCCACAGGCAGAACGCAGAAGTCCCATGGGATTCAGTATTTGAGCCCATTGCTACTCAAATACTGGCTGACTGCTAAGCTATGCAGATGCAGGGGTAAACCCTAAAAAAACTATGCTAAAAAATTAAAAATTCTTTTCAAAAACAGCAGAGATATCAGCTAGCCAGGCTCATTCCAGATTCTACAGATTAAGGCAGGCCAGTTAATAAATTTAACAAAGTAAGTACAAGATCTGTATATTGAAAACTTCAAAACACCACTGAGAGAAAGAAGATTTAAATAAATGAAGAGGTACTTCATATTCATGGATTAGAAAACTCAATATTGTGAAGATGGCAAGTCTCCCCAAATTGAGCTACAGATTCAAGACAACACAATCTCTCTCAAAATTCAAATAGGCATTCTTATAGAAATTTACAAAATGATCCTAAAATTCATATGGACATACACAGGACTGAGAATAACCAAAGTAATTTTTTTCAGGGGGAGGCCAGGAATGCTGTGTTGAAACAAGGTAATTTTTAAAAAGAAGATCATAGTTGCAGAACTTACACTACCCAAAATCAGAGCTTAATTATAAAAGTACTATAATAAATTGGTATAAGGGTAGACATATAAATCAAGCAAGAGAAGAGAAAATCCAGAAATAAACCCTTACATTTATGGTCAACTGATTTTCAACAAAGGCACCAGGGCAACACAATGCAGAAAGATAAACTTTTCAATAAATAGTGAATAGATAACAAAGTGTGTTATATATCCATATAATGCAATATTATTCAGCCATAAAAAGGGTCAAACTACTGACACATGCTACAACATGGATGACCCTCAACATTAGGCTAAATTAAAGAAGCCAGACACAAAAGTTTGTATGCCTCCATTTATAAGAAATTTCTAGGAAAGGCAAATATCTAGAGACAGCAAATGATTCAGTGGTAGCCCAGGGCTTGAGATGGGAAGAGGGAATGAATGTAAACAGGCATGAGGACACTTTCTGGGGTGACAGAAATGCTCTAAAACTGGATTATTGTGATTGCTGCACAACCGGGTTAAATGTATAAAAATCATTAAAATGCACACTTACAATGGGTGAATTTTATGCAATGCAAATTATACCTCGATAAAGCTATTTTTCTTTTTTAAAAAAAGGAATAATCAGGAGTTCCCCATCTCTGGAGTACACAAGCAGAGACTGAATGCCCTCCTATCAGGGATGCCATGGAGTGGGAGTATCCATGAGACCTTAGTATTTGACCTCACTGTCCAACTCTAAGATCTTGTGGCCTTTTGGACTCAAAATGTTGGTGTATACACTTTTTTGAGGCTTTCTCCAGTTGCCAGTCAGACGGTTGTAACACAGAAAACATTGGTGAATGCTCTTCTAAATATTTCACTTGCAAACATGGAACAATTTTCACCTTTCGTCCCGTAAAGGCAGCTCGATGAAGTGGCGTGTCTCCCATGTCATTTAACACATTCACTTCTGCACCAGCCTAGTAAACATGAACACTTTAAATATCTTCCACATAATAGAAAATATACAAAGGTGAAAATAATTGCTTAAAAATATGTTAAGTATTTCAAAAATTAAGGTAATCATTAATACTATTTGGTTGTCTCTACTAAAAACAAATGTAATTCATGGTAAAAGTAAAAAGCTGGGTGTGGTGGCATGCACCTGCAGTCCCAGCTATTCAGAAGGTGGGAGGGTTGCTTGAGACCAGGAGTTAGAGGCCAGGCTGAGCAACATAGCAAGACCCCATCTCTAAAAATTAATAATAACAATAATAAAGGTAAATAGGAGGTTTCCTGAAAGGTAAAAATCTACCTGGTAGGTAGAAGAATAAAAAGTAAAAAAGCACTTTTCTTTAAAAATTTATACATCTTCCCTCTACTTTAGAAGCAGTAATATTTTGAAAAAGGAAAACTATCTCTGAATAAAATACCCTATTTCCTCCACCATCAATTTAATAAGTTTTCAGGGAAAAAAAAGATGCCACCATTTAAATATACAGATGAATTGTAAGATGCAACCCAATTCCAGAAATATCAACATGTGAAAAGTTATTCATCATGGAACTGAGAAACAAGAGGTCTCAATTCTCATTAAGTACAGTGCTAAGAGATTCTGACATTATTTCTAATTATTTAAGATATGTTTTGGTTATTTTTTCAACTGTCATGCTCATAAAACTGAAAATAATATCTTCATTAATATACCTACTTTTTCAATTTTAAAGGGCCAATAATGTAAAATCTAATGACTAAAAATACAATTTTAATTAATTAGCTTAAATTATGTATTTAATAAAACAATTAAGTGTCTTTAGTGTTGAGTTATTGCTTTAAATAAGCCATCATGGCTCAGTTGGCTTTTCTAACACTTTTATAATTTCCATAATAACAATATTTATTATAGTCATTACAAAATTAAAGCCATAAATAGACCTGCAACAGATCCTGGACCACTTGTCTATGTCCAAAATAGCATGCCAGATGAAGAGGTGTCCAGCCCAAATTGGACTTACTTCTTCCTAAAAATGGAAAAAGATAATTTTAGATGATATTTAGGTAATTTTACAATAAAATTAACTTCTCCCTAGCAAGCTACTTCAACATCGTGGCCAATGGCTCTCCTTCACACTGCACTGCTGACGACTGAGAAGAGACAGGACACTAAGAAGTGGAAGTGTAACAGCAGTCACAGATCAGAACTCACAAGATCCAAACCTGATGTCGCTGTTCTGACTCAACATCCTCATCCTTAAGAGGGTGAAGGGAGACACGACAGAGATCATAGCTGAACTAGATGATCTCTAGCAGCTTGCTGGCTCTAAGGCTCCGAGTCTTTAACTATCTTGCTATCAACAAGCAAAGACGTGGTTCTCTTGGCATAACATTTCGTCTCTCTCTGAAAGCCTGTGCCATGTAGGGAGCCAGTACCTTCACCAATAGGTAGAAGAATAAAAAGTTAAATGGTACTTTTCTCTAAAAGTCTATACGTCTTCTAATTCAGAAGCAGTCATATTTTAAAAAAGAACTATTTCTGAATGAAATACCATTTTCCTCCACCACTGATTTAGTAAATTTTCAGGGGAAAAAAAGAAGCCGCCATTTAAATATACAGGTGAACTGTATATTTAAGTACAGAATATTTCCTGCAGCATTTGGTAAGTTGCTGGCTTTACAGTCACTGAAAGTGGAGTCTCTGGCTTCAGATGAAATCACAGTTAATGAAGATGCTGAGTTACCAGAGTGACAGAGAGTCTAACTGGACCAGAACCAAAGTTAAAAGTAATGAAATGTCAGATCCTCGCAGCAGAGCTGAGAAAGGTATAAAGCAATTGAGGGCTGCAGAAACTAAAACTATATAATTCAACTTAGCAAAAAACATACAGTGCACTATTTAGAGAAGAGATGGCTCCAGAAGCCAACCAACGTTCCGAATCAGGCCGCAGAGAATACAGCCCTATCAAATATCCCAAAGTCCACCACCCTGAGGGTCTGTCAGTGCCCAGGAGCCTGCTGCGCCCAGGGACAGCTCCAGAGGGGCTCGTGCTTTAGCGGCTAATACCAACTGCAGCGCCTCGCTGACAGTCTGCACTGCCCTCAGCTCCTAGATTTCAGGTTCGGAACCAACAGAAACCTCAGCCACCAACCTCGGCATAACCACAACAGGCCTATAACCACCCTCCAAGGGACAGCAGCTGCCAGCAGTGTCCCTGGGATTGCTTGCCATTAACTCACACCCCTGCATCTGCTTCCTCTCAAGTGTGTGCCCTCTGGAATCCCTAATTACACAGTCGATAAATCCCACTTCCCTGAACATTTCTTTTGCCTTCTGTCCTCAAGTGAAACCTCGCTCTTCCTCAGGTGGAGGCCCCATCCCCACAAGCCCCCTGCACCTCACCAAACAGAAGCTGTGTGGACATCCACCCCTCTGCTCCCTGGGCTCAGCGCCCTCTCGGCACGCTTCACAGCCCCGCCTTTGAGGCTTCCGTGGCCAAGCCACAGCTCCTGCAGAGGCCTGCTCTGTCGCCATCCGCCAGCGGCTCACCCCTCACCAAATAACTCTGGGCAACACAGTCTTTCTCTTCTGCAAATCCTGCCGCCATCCTAGGGGAGTCTACTGCCTATTCAGCACCCAGGTCTCTCAGCTTCCCCCGTTCCTCACAGAGCCAGAGCCAGAGCCAGGCTGCCACCATTGTCCATGGGCTCACGAACACAGGAGGAAGCCACTTTGCCACACTCCCAACTTTCCAGCCTGTGCACCCAGGCAGAGCCCAGACCTGTTCTTCAACTTAATCAGCCCCTCAGCTCTTTAATCACTTTTCGTGTATGTAAGCACCCCCCCATTTTCAATTCCTTCAATAAATCCAGTGTCTATTCCTTGATCACCCACTTCAACATTTCTTTGTCAATATCCCCAATATTCTTACTTCACTATCCCTGTCACAGCAGCCTAGAAATACCTCAAAGCCTGATAAATACACTAGTCCATTTTCTCTATAAACATACTCAGGCTACTAACCAATGGTGAAGAAAAATAGTAAAGCCCTGTGGATGTATGGCACCATAAAGTCCGGATCGCACACTTTAGCTGGAAATCCTTTTATAAGGCCCTGTTAGGGGGTCTGTCCTTTATTACACAATAGGCATTTTTTTTTTTTTAAAGACAGTGTCTCACTCTGTTGCCTAGGCTAGAGGTGCAGTGGCATCATCATAGCTCACTGCAGCCTCGAACTCCTGGGCTCAAGTGATCCTCCTACATTACTTCCAAGTAGCTGGGAATACAGAAACATGCCACCACACCTGGCTACTTTTTGTACTTTTTGCAGAGACAGGTTACCACTACATTGCCTAGGCTGGTCTCAAACTCATGGCCTCAAGCAATCCTCCTGTCTCAGCCTCCCAAAGTGTTAGGATTACAGGCATGAGCCACCATGCCCAGCCCTGCAACAGGTATTTCAATCCTTCATTATTCCCCTGAAGCCTTTTATCCAGACACTTCTCCCTTAGCAAAGACATCTTTCGGCTTCACAGGGAAAACAGAAGCTTTCACAGAATTCCCTAGGCTTCCTGGCACCACGTCTACCATCCTACCTACACCGGCCTGTGCTGGGCCAGCCTTCCCTCCTGATATCCAAGACTAACGCATCTTCCCAAATCCTGATCCCATCCTGCAAGCTGCTCAGGCCCTCCTTTTTTCCCAATCTTCAACTTTCCCCTTCAGTTGCTAATAGGAAGGAGAAAGTAAACACTGCTGTCTCTCTCATCTAACAAGTGAAAACAAAGGAAACCCTCCCTGCAAGTGACTATCCTCACTCTCCCTTCCCACTACCTCCTTCCTTCCCATCAACTGCCCACCACAGCAGGCCAGGCTTATCTCCCACCACGTCAGCAACGCTGTCCTCAACTTTTATCAATAAATGCTGACGCTGTCACTGAACCCCAGGGGCACCTTTCAGCTACCACCTCACCACATCCCTGGAAAGCTCAGTTCATTCCTCCCCAGTGGCCATAGCCCTGCACCCTACAGATGCTCTCATTTCTCTGGCATTAATTCTCAGTATCCTTTGGAAGCTCTATTTTCTCTAACTAGTCCATTGTTGGTAACTTCGAAAATGTATTTCCTAGCCCTCTCCCACTGCTTTAATTATTTCTATGCTGCTGACTTCAAAATCTGTATTTCCATTTCCAACTCTCCACTAGACACTTCCACTGGGACAGTGCTCAGAAAGCAAAGCTAATCTCATCTTTCAACCACTCCCCCCAACACACACACATACGAACCACCTGCCCCCTCCCACATTTGTCTTCAAAATCAGCTGCCCCATTCTTCACCTCCCTTCTCATGCCAGACATGAGCAGCACCGTTCCTATTGGCTCCTTTCGCCTCCACACTCCGTTGGGTCTACTGACTATCTTCTAAATGTTAATTACATCTCCCTTCTCCATTCCCACTGCTTCTGCCCCTCTTCAACCCACAGTGTCTCCCCTAACTTCCCAGGACAGCTTCTGAACTGGCGTTCTCACAGCTAGTGCTTCCAAATGGGATTCTGGAGCAAGAAGTCAAAATTTCCAAGATCCTAAATTATTCTTAAAATACTTCAAACACTCTTTACTACTTATGGATATCTAAGAAACTGTGTTCAGTGAATAAGAAATACCAAGTTTTGGAGTATTTACAAAGAACTGTATCCTATACAGATATTAAAACACTGGAAAACACTGGTAGGTATTATCGGGGAATATTTGAATAACATCACATTTGGACTCCTAGCAAAGCAACAGCACTACGCAGGATCACATGTTGAGACTAACAATGTAAGTATTTTGCTTCCAAAACTTACTATGTCTTGGAACATCACTCATAGAACTTATATAAAGTATACTATGAACATAAATACTAATATTTTATTTGCAAGAATGATTCGCATTAGCAAGGAACAGGACCATGAGCACACACTTATCATATGGCAATGCTACCAGCAAAACTAATTAGATCCTCCTTTCCTAGACGCTAGAAACGCTGACCTGCACTTTCCACTCTGCATGTCAGTGCTTCTTTCACTTTTGAATCACTGGATTCCTTCCAACCAGTAACATCTCTAAGTTGTCTGTTGATCTTTACTTTGTACCATTTCCCCCAATTTCTTGCGATTTGGAAAAACAAATAAGAAAGAAAAGGAAATCAAGAAATGCCAGGAAGGTGGTCCGGAGTCCTTGTACGCCTGCTCTCGGCCTAGCCCAGCATCGCCATGGTGGATGCCTTCCTGAGCACTGGAGACTAGTGGACAATAAGAATTTCAATGACCACATGAAGTCAATCAGTGAGGGTTCTGTCACCAGGCAGGTGGCCAGCATGACTACCATAATCATTGAAAAGAGCAGGGACACTAAAAACACAGAGCACCTTCAAGAACATGAAGATCAGCTTAAAGCTGGGGGTGTTCGATGAGACAAGAGCAGATGACAGGAAGTTCAGGCCCACCATGACACTGGGCAGTGGCAAACTCGTCCACCTGCAGAAATGGGACAGGCAAGAGACAACACTTGTGCTAGAGCTAAGTGATGGGAAACTCGCCATGACACTCACCACGGGCAGTGCGGTGAGTGAACAGTGTGGTGAGCACTCGCATTTAGGAGAAAAAAGCAGGACCTGTTCACACCATCTCTGCTCCTCTGCCAATCAGCTAACCCTCACCTCGGCACCACAATGCCTCACTTTTTGCTCCACATTTTGTATAAATCCACCTTGGTTGGCGGATTCTTCTGGGATAAGGTGCTGTGGGGGGCCTGGAACCAGTTTTTCAGTTCCCGTTCCCATTGTGTAGGTGGTTTGTTTTTGTTAGTGTCTTTCTGAGACAGTGTTGCTCTGTCACCCCAGGTAGAGGACAGTGGAGTGTGTTCATAGCTCACTACAACCTCAAACTCCTGGGCTCAAGAGATCCTCCTGCCTCAGCCTCCCAAGTAGCTGGGACTATAGAAATGTGCCACCACTCCCAGCTAATTTTTCTATTTTTCGTAGAGACGGGGTCTTGCTCTTGCTCAGGCTGGTCTCGAACTCCTGGCCTCAAGAGACTCACCACCCCTACTGTCCTCATTCTGCCTCCCCCATGGCCAAGTTGTTTTTGTAACTCCATTCAAAGGGTGCTCTGAGGTCAATAAAGCAAAGTCAAGGAAAAGAAAAGAGGGAACGGAAAGGAATGCCAGGAAGGAATTCCCACAGGGAGCATGGAAACGCTACTCACACCCACTCCCGCCCACCCCTCCCCACTCCCCAGGGCCGACAATTGCACTTCATCTGACTGCGTCATCTCTACACAAACCCTTCCAACTGCCCTTAAAACAAAGCTGACAGGTATGAGGTGAAACTTTGAAAAACCGTTAACATACTTCTCAGTTTTACATTTCCAAGTAGATGACTTTCTGCTAATTAGCCTGAGACAACCATGGGTGGGGATTAGCAAATGTTTCTGGCATTCAAAACAAAACCCTGAGGATGGGGAGAAATTTTTAAATTCCTTTAACCAACTTGGAAGGTAGCTTCTAGACAACCCAAATCATAGTTTCTACAAGATAATACTCTTTCCACACTGAGGGTGAAGTCAAGAGGTGTGCTGCTCTGGGACAGGAGGAAAAAGTGACAAAAGGGATAAAATATGCATCTGAAGCTTGTCCTTTCTGGGCCGGAGGGACGTGGCTCTTGATCTGAATCTTGGAAGTGAGGTGAACTGAGGGGACACCAAGAAGAGGCAGGCTGCTTCTGGCTGCTAGGAAAGGATCCCTGATCAGGCCGCCTACCTGAGCACCCACTGCAAGGTGTCACAGCAAAGCAAATTCTGTAGTGCAGCCTGAGGGAAGGCAGCATTCTGGCTAACCAGAGCTGCTCTAGGCTCCCAGGTGTCACTAAGTCCCTACATGCCACCTTCCCAAGAGGGTTAGGAGTGTGGCTGAGCTGGCCAGCAAGCTTAGGCCAGATACCTGATGGAGATGTGAGAGAGGCTCAGGCTGACGCCACACAACAAAACCACAGTGAGTCTCCCGAGATGGCCAAGCAGTACCACCTGGGCTATGCGACAAACTGAGACACCCAAGTTTGACACTGGACCCGAGTTTCACTTCAGCCACAAATGTTTGAGGAGCACCAGGAAGACAAGGGTCACCAGGGAACCAGAGGCTGCCTCCTGGATTTGAGGACACCTCGCCTCCACCGCTCAGACACAGTAAGGTTCACCTCCGCACTTAATGCCAATTTAGAGGAAATACGGGGCGGGGAGACCAAGCACATATCAAAAGGACTACCGAGACTGAGGTACCCAAATCTAAGGGTTAGTCCCCCCCACCACCTTCAGGAACATGAAGAGGCTTGCTAAAACACCAGAGCCATTTTAGAGAATACATTTTATTTCTCTGCACATCAGAGTGCAAGGCAGTGACATATTTGCAGGCTTGCTACACAAGGCACGTGATGATTTGGCTGCTATGGCCACCTGGCCTTGTCTCTCACGCCTCCCCCAGCCATCTCTGCTGCCTCTCACCTCAGGCCTCAGCACACTGTTTCTTCTGCCTCAAGCTCTTTTCTTCTCTGTGTTCACCTGGTTAACTCCTATACACTCCCACATTTCACCTTAGAATCATTTCCTCCAAGAAGGTAATCCTTCACGTTCCAGCTACATTCCTCTCCATGTGATCCCATGACATCAGCCCTTCCATACCCTGTTGCATGTTTTGTAATGTAGACTACTCTGGTCCATTAAATCCAGCAGACCAATCCCAGTGAGGGCAGGGATCTTGTCTGTCTCTTCATCATTATCTCCAAGGTTCCTTACATGTTGGGCATACAGTTAACACTCAGACCTGCCAGGTCAACTGCAATGTCTTGAAGAAAAAACTTATCAATGAATGCATCCTGTGTGTTAGGGTCACCCTTGTAGCTTGTAAGGTTTAGGATCCGTAACAGTTTTAAGAACGGATCTCAGAGCAGAGGGGACTAGGACAGACATTTCACGCAATCTTGTAGAGGTTCTTCCTAAAATAAGGGACAGAGATGTATTATATGCCAGATCTGAGAGGTTAAATAAATGATAGTGTGGTGCTGACTCATACGAGAAAGCTAAAAAATTCACCCAACGCTTACCTTTGCAATTAATGTCAGCAATCCCTTCGTTCCTCTCCATGCTTTCTAACAGTTGTCTCACTTCTTCAGCGTTGCCATTTCTGGCATGATGGAGAAGCTGTTGTTCTGCTTCTGTGTTCATTTCTAGATTACAAAAATAATAACATGGCTGTTATCTAAGAACATAATTAGCTTTTAGATGCCACCTTCTAATACAGAAAAGGGAAAGAATCATCTTCATTTTGTAGCTAATAAGATAGACATCAGACACAAGAATCAGTGGCAGGGCCAGAATTCAACTCCGAGACCCCTTGTACCAGGTATTACTACCAAAGGAGGGCGCTAGACACTGGGCAAGTATCTTCACTTCTCAATGCCTTAGTTTCCTTATCTACAGAATATAACCAACCTCACGAGCTGTTTTAAGATTATGTATATGAAATCATTCTGTCAACTACACAGTAGTATGTAATTATTACATCAAAAACTAGACATAAAGTTAAAATATGGCCATTCATATAGAAATATAAGACTGAAATGTAAATTAACTCATTGAAAAACTATGCAAAAAACTATTCTAAATAGAAAAAAAATAAATTATAGATAAAGACCCTGGAGTGACTATACTTAAATCTTTTTTCTCTCATAATTTTCTTACCAAGCCCAAAACTAAATTTTTTGAATTATAACCAAATATTAAGCATTTATGTCAAAATGGGAAAACGTTATAAATAGCAATTCCCAAGAGAAATATAAATTTCATTCTTACTAATAATCAAATAAATACAAATAAATCAAACACAAATGATTTTTTTTTTGCCCACTAGTTTACCAAAACATAAAAAAAAAAGATTAGGTATACCCAATGCTGACATGGAGAGAAAATGTGTACTCCTATAAACTGCTATCATGAATATAAACAAATACAATCTTTCATATGTTGCAGAGGGAGAGGCAAAAATTTGGCAATATCAAATAAACTTCAAAATATAAACACACCATTTACTTTGTCCTGGCAACTCTATTTCTAGGAATGTATCCTGCAGAAACAGTTGCACAAGATTATTTTAGAAGCATATTCATAAGTGTTGCATTATTTGCAATAGTGGAAAAGTTAGAAATAAGTCCATGTCATCAACAGGGGACTGGTTAAATATACCTTCTAGAGAGGCTGAAAGGGATGCAGGCTGGCAGATGGAGGGCAGAGCTAAAGGAAACCATTTCAAAAAACAGCAGCCTATGCAGAGTGAACAACAGGACCCTCAGCCCTCTTCCTCTAAGCAGCATCTGTAATGCTGGCAAGGCTTTACCCTCCAGGAAAAGACTTAGTTAGTTATGTTCCCTAAAGCAGAATATATTCCAAGAAGAGAGACACCAGGACCTCGCAGCAAGCAGCTGAGCCAGATAAACCTTGTAGTGAAGTTAGTAGTCAATAGGGGCCCACCCACTCTCTCAGTTTTCAATCAGCTTTCTAGTTCCCCACTCTTAAACGTGAAAGACAGAGACCAAAACCAAACAAGGAAGAAAAACAACCTGGAGAAAACAAAGTATTCAAAGAAGGGCACACATGGTGGCTCACACATGTAACTAGCACTTTGGGATGCTGAGGTAGGAAGATCACTTGAAGCAAGGAGCTCAAGACCATCCTGGGCAACACAGCAAGACCCCTGTCTCTACCAAAACACACACACACACACACACACACACACACACACACAGTATTCAAAGAAAAGGTTAAAAAATAAAATCTAATATCTTTAGTGAATAAAAGACATTCTATCCTATAACAAAAACAAGATGCAATTCTAAAAAATAAAATTGCAAAAAAAAAAAAACACTTTGGAAATTAAAAATGAAGCCAGATGCAGTGGCTCACGCCTGTAATGTGGCTCACTTTGGGAGTCCAAAGTGAGAGGATCACTTGAGCCCAGGAATTCAAGGCTGCAGTGAGCTATGATCATGCCACTGCACTCCAGTCTGAGTGGCAGAGTAAGACTCTGTCTCTAAAAAAATAAATAAAACAATGTTTAAAAATTATAGCAAAAATTAAAACTTTGAGAAGAGTTGGAAAATAAAGTTGAAAATATCTCCTAGAAAATGAAGCTGTTAAGAAAAAAAACATGGGAGAAAAAATGTGAGTGTTGAGAGGATTGGTCCAAGAGGTCAAACATCCAAACAACAGAAGTCCTAGACAAGGCAAACAGAGAGGGAGGAATTAAATAATTCAAGAAAATTCTCCAGAATTAAAAGGGCCAATGACAACCCAACAATCATGGAAAATTTCTGGCCCACTTACAAAAGAGAACCCACAAAAACACATTATCATGAAATTTTAGAATTTAGGAGACAAAGAAGATTCTATAAGCTTCCAGGGAAAAAAGTATTAGGTAATAAACAAAACGGCAGGAATCAGAGTGATTTTGATTCTCAATTGCAGCATAAACAGCTAAAAGATCATAATGCAATGCCCAAAATTCTGGAGGAAAATTATTTGCAACCCCAAATTCTCTAACTAGACAATCAAAAGTAGGGGTGGAATAAAGACATTTTTAGACATATAAGGACGCACAAACTTACTTCCCCACACATCATCTTTCCGGAAATTTCTGGAGAATGTAGTTTCATAACCCACAAACCAAGAAAGACAACGACATGGGAAACAGGAAATTAGCACAGAGAATCCCCAGAGTGAAGAGAAATCTCTGAAATTTAGCTGTGTGCCTGGCCAAGCTCTCACCCATACTTGGTTTGTCTGGCCTGTGCACTAGGCATATTCACGCCCTCCATGTTCTGCTGCCTGGTCCGCTGAGGGTCCTAATTCTACCCCTCAGAAATGTTCTGCTTCCACCATACCTAAGAACTAGAGCTGGGCCTCTGCAAGCCCAGAAGCAGCAAATGAAGAGCAGCTGACTCCCCTAATAAATTCCTGCCACCCAGAGGCCCAGACGTGGTCCCTATTACAGCCCTGCCAAACCACCAAACTGGGTAAGGCCTGTTCCCAGTGCTTACCCAAGGTCTTGCTCACTGACTTTCCTTTGAAGGAGGTCTTATAAACTGAGGGAAGCCAAACCCAGACTCTGACCATTAAAAAAAAAATTATTCAATGATACTCATTTAAACATGGTGAGGATGATTTATCCAGGACACTGTGATAGTTACAGTAACCACTACCACAGGGTTTTGCAGTGGGGAAGAGAGATGGGCTCAACTCCAAATACAGGGTGGCCAAGTGGGAGCTCAAAACCAAGGAGCAGGGTGGGGGTCAGTGCGCAGAAAATTACTAAGAGGAAATGTCAAGGGTAGGGGGTATTCTGGTTAAACCAACTTAACAGGATTCTTGCTGAAGACAGGCCAGGGTGACCAGACATCACCTGGGGGGAGGGTGGAGCATGAGGAATCTGGGCAGGTATAGAGGGTGATCAGATATTGAGAACGCGAGGTTCTTGCTGAAACTGGATTTTACAAGGAAGTGCACAGATGGCCTAGCAAAAGATTCAGAAGTCTGGGTAACGTTTGACCAAGCGAAGAATCTTTGTCACAACCCAGAGATTTTCAGAGTCAATTTTTCTGAGAGATTTCATCTAACAATGATCATGATGCCCTTTTCTCAGATAGCTTGCTAATCAGCTTTTATATTAGCCACCTCTGCATTCATTCACATGTACATACCCAATAAAACATTTGACTAACGATTTTTAAATTTTATACTTATATTCATTGTAGCGTTATTTATAAAGAAAAAAAATCAAAGGCTCATCAATAAAGGCTCCGTCACACAATTGAATACCATGAAATCATTAAAAATGTTATGGAAGAATTTCTAAAACTATGAAATTGCAATACATTGTTAGGTCAGATTGTTCCCATATAGCATAATCTCTATATATGTTCTGTATATTCACAGAGTGGGAAAAGACATCAGGATGTTAACAGTGGTTACTCCTTGTGGTGAAATGAAAAATGGTTTTAAATGTCTTCTGATAGTTGTAGTTTCTAAATTTCCTACGATATGAAGGCATTTCTTTATAATGGGAAAATGTTAAGTTATTAAAGATAAAACAAAAGAATCTTCATGTCTAATTAAATAGGCATTTTATCATAGGTGATTTTATCTCTATTTTTAGTCAGTTGAGTACCTTAAATGAGAAGTAACGGTCTAGATTTGCAGGCAGATTACACAAAAAGATTTCATTGAATATTCTTTCCCTGCTTTTAAAAAATGAACAAAGAATATTTGAAGTATCTTCAAAATGTACTAGAAGTTTTCTATAACATTTTCCTTGGGTTCTCACCACATTGGGCTTACAGGGGAAAAAAGTTTTTTTAAAAATTCAATTTCTATACAATTAATATGAAAAGGATAAAAAATAAAACTATCATCTACTTAAACAGTGCACTGTAATGTATTAGCCATGGTAGTTGCTCATAAATGCTGGGATTGAGATTAAAGTTGATTCAACAAGTGTTTCTTCAGTACCTACTAATGAGAGGGGCAGCTATAGGCACTGGAGGTACAATGACAGATCGTATGGTCCCTGCCCACCAGAAACAGGGCAAACATGCAAACAATAATCCAATAATCACAACACTGGTCAAGTGCAGCAACGTACAAGGGATGTTCTTTGCCTGCATTAGTTATGGAAGGAATTACAGAGAAGGTGAAATAATTATTGAATAATAAGTACTTCATCAAGATCAAAAGAGTAAACAAGGTTTCTAGTCTGGACAACCAGATAGATAATAAAGAGATTAACCATGATATGGGATAGAAAAGAAATAATTTGGGGTGAAGATGTGATTCTATTTTGGTTGTGGCAAGTCCGAGATTCCTATGGAAATGGAGATGGACCCATCTAGTAAGAAATTAGTTCATAACAGCTAGAGCTCAAGAGGGTAGGGGTTGTAGGTTAAAATTTAAATAGTGGGAGTCATCAGCATATAAACAGCTATTAAAATTACTGGGGTAAATGAGACCCCTTGCTGGGAGAAGACCCAACATTCGAGGAGAAGGAGGCCAGAGAAGAGCTGGCAAAAAAATGACTGAGGCTAAAGAGCTGATGACAGAAGAGGAATGTTGTTCAGAGGATCAGATGGGTGTAAAATGCCAAAGAAAGGGCAAAAGAAAAAGCCTGAAAACGCTGACTAGTTTGGCAAACAGAAAGCCAGTGATGAACTGGGCAAAAGTACCTCTGGTGGAAACCACAGTGGCAAAAAAATAGGTTTTGGTAAATTGAAGAGTGAGTGGGGGATAAAAACGAGAGTGTACCAGACTCTCTTAAAACAACTCTGTTTTGAAAAGATGATGATGCTTTCCTTTGTAGGATATTAGACACCCAGGCATATTCATAGGCTATAACGCAAGAGCCTTAGGGATAGGGAAACTGTAGCTTCTTGTGGACGTCACCAGCAAGCCAGCACTGCCTTCCCCATCTCTAATATCACACAAGGGCGTGAACCAATAAACACGTAACTGAAGGCCTACCATATTCTAGGAATTGTTCTAAACTTGGATGACACACTAATGAATAAAACCAGGCCTTATACTAGGAGAACTTGTAAATGCGTGGAGAACACAAGCGTACAAATCAACTAGTATCCACATTTCTGGAGAGAGATCCGACTTGTCCTCTCCATCTCCCAGATCAACTAGAGTCCCTTGATAAGCACTCGTGGTGTCTAACACTAGCCACAGTATGTCAGTCCGCAGGTATTCATGTGGACTGTAAATTCAAATAAATTGAATTAAATTCTTTGGCTGTCCCTAGACTGGACTAAAACTCAATTAAACCAGGGCCTCATGTCTGTTATGTTCCCTGTTACATCCTTAGTACCCAGCAAGGTGCCTACAACACAGTAGGTAATCAAATATTAGTCAGTAGGTTGGATGGATGGATGGACAGATGGAGCCTTGGTCCTTTGAGAACAAAGCCATCAAGTCTCCCTAGAAGATGATCTATAGGCAATGCCTTACAAAAGGTATACCTTTATCTAGTGACATAAAATTAATAGTTTCTTCTAATATGCCACAGGAAAGAAATTAAAAATCATACCAAAGGCCCAGGAATGGTGCCTCATGCCTATAATCCCAACACTTTAGGAGGCCAAGGTGAGAGGATTGCTTAAGGCCAGGAGTTCAAGACCAGCCTGAGCAATATATAGCAAGACCCCATCTCTACAAAAATAGAAAAATTAGCCAGGTATGTGGCATGTGCCTGAAGTCCCACCTACTTGGGAGGCTAAAGCAGGAGGATCACTTGAACCCAGGAGTTTGAGGTTGCAGTGAGCTATGATTGTGTCATTGCATTCCAGTCCAGGCCACAGAGCGAGACCTGGTCTCAAAAAACACAAAAAAAACAAAAAATCTATCAAAGAAGGGACATATTTTCAAAAATACACACTCAGGATTATTTAGGATTATAACTACTTCTTTTCTTAATTTGATGCTTCTTTATTTCATAAACTATTTAATATCTATTAATTTCTGACTAAAAGTTACCTTTGGAAGAAAAATCAAAATTGATTTTTTAAATCAAAGAATCATCCGAATTCATGTGTTGAACAGATTTTTTAAAAACGTTCTTTTGAATCATGAGAGCTTATTACAGAAAAGTTTTTTATCCCTGATGTTTAAGCCAAAAGAAAAAGACAAGCAATCCTTGAATACAGATGGTCAGAATGGATTTGAGCCACATTCTACCAATGAACACAGTATTTTTCATGACCACTTTGTGGATAGTTTTGAAGGAATGAAGGGCATGCCATCCCAAAATATGCCAGATTGGTACACTGATTATTTCCAGTTGAAAACACTGAAGAAATTGTAGATTCAGAAAGGGTGAGCTGACCTGTGTCTTCCTGCATGCAAGAGATAAAGCTTCCCCTGGGAGAGGCACCCTCTCCATATTAGTGCAAGAAAATTGGCCCTATCATCAGAATCTTGGAATTGGAGGCTGCAATGGACCTGAAAAAACATACTTAACAACGAAGTAACCCTTATCTTCCACCTGTTTTACACTTCCCCATATATTTCCTAGTGTCTCCCCTAGAAAATTTACTGCCCTGGCCAAGTTTTATTTGTTTTGTTATTTCTTCTCAAATTTATCGTCCTTTGTCTAAAAAGTATAAAAGGGGCCAGGTACAGTGGCTCACACATGTACTTTGGGAGGCCAGGAGTTTGAGAGAAAGCTGGGCAACACAGCAAAACCCCAAATCTACAAAAACATTAAAAATTAGCTGGGGATGGTGGTGAGAGTCCCAACTACACAGAAGGCTAAGGCAGGAGGATCGCTTGAGCCCAGAAATCCAAGGCTGCAGTGAGCTATGACTGCACCACTATACTCCAGCCTCAGCAACACAGTGAGACACTGTTTCTAAAAAAAAAAAAAAAAAAAAAAAAAAAAAAAATTTAAATAAAATAAAAAGTATAAAAGCATCTTGCTTTGGCCACTACTTTGGACTTTTCTGTCTTGTGAAGATCCCCATGTATACGTAAAACTAATAAAATGTGTGTACTTTGCTCTTGTTAATCTGCCTGTTGTCAATTTGGTTTCTAGATCCAGCTGAAAAGCAGCCCACTAAGAGCTAAGGGGTGCTGAGGGGGTTGGAGGTGATCGCTGTCTCCCCCACAGTTTTCAGCGCTTTTATCACATGCAAGCAATTTCAAGGTCTGTTTTTAGATTAATGAGATTTTAATGGCCAGGAAAATGTTTTCAAGGAAATAACTAGATGAAAAACATTTTTAACTTCAAACCTGGCAGACTAGAGACCATTTTTGTCTTACGTTTCCTCTCCTCCAAGGTCCACTAGAGAAAGTCAGGCTTCCAACTTTAAATTCCTTTTTGTGGAAAGCACATTTATATTTTGTTGTTTTATAAACACTGTAAAATTACTTAAACTGGTGCCCATATCTGACAGTCTATGCCAATAAATCCTCATTTATTACAGTAGATAAATTCTGAGGCCCCAACAATTCTGAGATCTTGACAAAGACCCTAAAACTTGTAGCTTAAAGGACAATCATGACTGGTTAAATTTGGTCAGGGGTCTATTATTTTATAATTTGAACTGTTCGCTACTTTTCAATTCCAGCATAATGTCTACAGAATCAAAGTAGAAAATCCCTAGAGAAGTCAAAGATAATAAAGTTCGACAATCAGAGCTAATTCCCTTGAGTGCCAGACTCAAAATATTTAACAATGTGTCCTCTTTCAGGAACAAAGTTCTTGAAGGTATTTGAAAAGTCACAACCAGAGACATCCAGTCTAAATTCACTCAGTCATATATACGACATTTAATTGTACATCATAAAACATGAAGTATGGCAGTTCCTCTCAAAAAATTAAACATAGAATAATTACCATATGATCCAGCAATTCTGTTTCTGGGTATATACCCAAAAGAACTGAAAGCAGGGAATCAGATACTGGCACACCCACGTTCATAGCAGGGTTAGTCACAATAGCCAAGAGGTAGAAGCAACCTAAATGTTGAGAGATGAATGGAAAAACAAAATGTGATATATACGTAACATGATATATAACTCTCCTGAAAAAGAAAGGGAACTGTTGCCCTCCTAGTGCAGCTTGGCAGCAGGTCAGTCTCATAAAAAGGAAAGAAATTCTGACACAAGCTACAAAATGGATGAACCTTGAATGCATTATGCTAGGTGAAATAAGCCAGTCACAAAAGGACAAATAACCCATGATTCCACTTAAATGAGACAGCTAGTCAAACTTATACAGACAGAACTTAGAATGGTAATTACCAGGGGCTAGAGGAGGGAAGTTGGAATGTGGACTTGGTGTTTAGTGGGTAGAGTTTCAGTCTGGGATGATGAAAAAGTTCTGAAGACTGGATAGTGGTAATGGTTGCACTACAATAAGAACGTACTCATGCCACTGAATAGTACACTTAAAAATGGTTAAAAATGGGCTGGGCACGGTGGCTCACGCCTATAAGTAATCCTAGCACTGTGGGAGGATCCCTTGAGCTCAGGAGTTCAAGACCAGTCTGAGCAAGAGCTAGAACCTCTACAAAAGCAGAAAAATTAGCCAGGCATGGCAGTGCACACCTGTAGTCCCTGCTACTCTGGAGGCTGAGGCAGGAGAATAGCTTGAGCCTAGGAGTTTGAAGTTGCAGTGAGCTATGATGACATCAAACCACTCCAGCCTGGGTGACAGAGTGACATTCTGTCTCAAAAAAAAAAGTAGCTAAAATGGTAAATTTTATGTGATATATATTTTACCACACATAAAGCCAGAAAGCATGTAAAATATGGCTTTCACAACTGCCAAATAGCATTTATACTTTATATTAATAAAGATAAAAAGGAATTTAATTATCAAAAAATTGTCAAAAATATATGTTGTGATTATTTTTAAAATTCTCGGATACTGATTTTACGCTTGGTGTTACATTATTAATATTTAAAATACACTGTATACTAGAAATTTGAATAGTGAAAAAAATTAAATGTTTATGAACACATATTTTAAAAACAATCTTAAAAACATTCTTAAAAATAAACTATAGTGTGCTTAGCATTGTACTCCAAAGAGTTAGCTGCTTAAATGGTGCGTTTTTTCTGACATTATATTCTCTTAATACCAGAAAAGTATTAAAAATTAACTATACAAAAACATGACAATCGCAAAAAAAATAAATTTTTGCTCTAAACCTTATTTCCTAGCAATAAGTTCTCTGATGAGATTATGTACTTATGTGTATGTATATGTATACAAATGCACACACCCATATATACACATATATGTATATATAAACCTGATATTTGTCATACATAAACAATTAAATGCATTTGTTTTAGAAATTCAACATTGGTAGACAAATTCATATTTAATCTAACACTCTGATTTTAGAGTTGAAGAAACTAAAAAGCACAAAGGTAAAGTTACTTGCTGAGTATATAATAGAGCCATAAACAGAACATACGGTGAAATAATGTTCTACATTTAATAAAATTCAATCCAGTCTCTAAAATTAAAGGCCACTGATTCTAGCTCTCGTTTCTGTGTAAGCATTGAGGAAGTGGAATCTGGATTATATTAATAGTTTGATCCCCTCGTTTTCAGAAGATTTGTTAACTGAAAAGAGATAACTAAAACATGGCAATTTAAGGAAAACAGCAAATTGTAGTCTACTTTAGAAAGCACTCACCTATGTTGTTATAAAATAAAATTTAAATCACTTAATTTTTAATTCAGTAAAACTTTTTTCTGTAACTTCTTCAATGAGTGTCTGTGCCCTAATAAAAAGCGTCACTCTCCTAGTGGAGAAATGATAGAGAATTGGCAATAATTGTAATATGTCATACTACGGTTTATAAACCATTGAAATCACTGTGAAATGTTTGTACTGAACTATTCACTTTATATTTGATATATTTACATTACCTTCTCTTATTCATATTCATTATGTGCCCACACTGACTTGGATGTCATACAGACATAATAAAAAAAACAACCCTACTCACTGGGTATTTATCTTTTATCTATCTATATTCAGTTGAAAATTTCAATGTTTGCTAAAATTAGAGAAAATTAAATAAGCTTTGGCTTTGCTTATGATTGTTTAAACTGACTTTAGGTGCTATTTTATCTGCTTCAACCAACAATGAAGCACAACTAATCCTTAGATGCATCCCTAATTTCAATTTCAACTTGATAAATTCTGAAAACTATTAACTATATTGTTTCAAAACAGAATAGATACATAGAAGCGAAAAGCAGAGAAGACAAACATGAAATAAATCAAGTTTTAGTAATAAAAATACTAACAAGAAGGTGATCGAATGTTACCTTTTACTGATAAAATTCTTTACATTTTAGAAACATGCATTTAAAATGTTCCCATTTCAACTATTTCACATTTGGAAATTTTTTTCAAACCAAATTAACGCACTGCCACACTAGAAAAAAAAAATTTTTTTCCCTGGGGCCACTGTGTTTTATTAGAATAAAACAACCCTTTCTAACTTTTTATTGTTTTCTGTGTATGAGTTATATGCAATACAATCCACGTTTTTATTATTAAATTGTCAATATTAATTGTAACAATAACAACATCAACAAGATTTTCTTGAACCAAATGTAGGGCTTTGTTTCAGGAGGCCAGAGGGCTAAAACTAGCCTGAGTTAAATACAACTCATGTGGCAGTTAATGTGTTAAATCTGTGTATAATAGTATTTACGTATCACAGAAGTTTCTCTTTAAAGGGAAACTTCAAACACAAAGTAAAAACATGTGGTTACTTTCCACAGTCACATGATAGGAAAATGTCCAGTTCAGGATTACTTTCACTATATAGTACAGTAACTTCCTATTTGCAGGCCGATAAATAAAAGAATTCAGATAAAGTGAGTGATCTAGTATATCCTCTAATAGCATTAAAACTATTTCTTACGCTTGCCCACCTCATATAGTCCCTTAATATTGACAGCACCACTACAGTACTGGGAGAGGCCATGCAAGGGAAGAAAAACTCAACATTTCTAGGCTCAAGAATATCACATAAGATACTTATATGACACCATGATCATAAACATATATACTGTACAGAGTGCATGACAGTGTCTTCTCTGGAAACTTCATTAATGACTTGTTGGGATAAGCTAGTGCCTACGTTGTTAAAAACCTGTCCTCTTTCTAGGAACTGCATAAGAATTTACGACGTCATCAGTAAAGTTCCATTTGCCGACCCATCTTGAAAAACCTGACAAGCTTCTGAACCACTTTAAATTTCTCACATGCACTTGCTAGCATATTTTCTCTTCCATATGTTATTAATTAAGCCGACTTCTGCTTTCTACTGACTACTTTTCTCACTGAATATATATAATGTATAAAAGCTCTGCTTCTAGTAATGTCAAGAGGCAAGAAATTGCCACAATCAGAGTTCCAACTTAAAAATATTATGATCAGGGCCAGGTGCGGTGTTGCTCACACCTGTAATCCCAGCACTTTGGGATCACCGGAGGCCAAGAGTTCAAGATCAGCCTACGCAAGCCCAACTCTACAAAAAAAGAATCAGCCAGGCCCAGCCTGCAGTCCCAGCTACTCTGGAGGCTGAGGTAGGAGGATTGTTTGAGCTCAGGAGTTCCTAGCTGCAGTGAGCAATGAACGTGACAAACTGCGCTCCAACCTGGGTGACAGAACCACACGCTGTCTCAAAAAAAAAAAAAAAAAAAAGTAGAGCCACAAGTAGAAAATTTGTAATTTATTTAATGGACACTGTACCATGTTATCACGCAAAAGAGAGGCTGTATTCTTCAACCTAGTTGTTGGTTCTAAAACAGTATCGTTTCCCTTTGTTTTGAGGAAATATTTTTATAGAAATAATACCTGGATGTTCTGAGTCACAGGTCTGCCCCAATAATACCTGAACAAATGAGCAGCCTCCAGAGAGGCGAATTAGCCACCCACCACAAATTTCTGCTGATTCACAATGAAATAGTTAGCAAGCATCATCTTAATAAAGGAACTTCACAAAATCCTACACTGAGATACAACTGCTTCAGATTAATCTACTCAATTTGCGGCAGTTAACTCCTACTTTGAATACAGGTTGCTCAATGCTGGGAGAGGTGCTCTGCCTGGGAGAAATGAAAGATAATAAATTTTAAGGAAGGAATGTTACTAACAGTTTTCTCCCCCTTTTCTCGTATAAACTGTAGATAGAGCCCATATAGTAGTTTAGAATTGGGGGATTAAAAAAGGAGGGTGGATTTTGCAATTATTCTGTAATTGATAGCGAGATCTTCCCAGTTTCAGCTAGGAGTTTCAAAATTTATACCCTTCACACTGCTCCAAAAAATTCACTATAGCAAGGTTAGAACGCCAACATTGCGATCCCTTGAAACAAATCAACAAAGCAGCTTCCAAACGCTGAGTAAAGAGGCGAGGACGTTCCAAACTCCAAATCCAGAATGCAGCTATTACAGTGCAAAGGAAGCTTTCGGAGAAAACGCATCACTGATTCTACAGCTGATTTAATTATATCATCAACTATCCACAAAAGTCTAACAGCTACAGGTGCAACATTTTTTAAGTTAACTTAGTATCACGCCGCCAATACTTCAATTTCACAATACTGCCTGCCTAAAAACGACAGCTTTGACAACTGAAAACTATCGGGACAACCCTTTTCATCGCCTCCGCCGAGCCTTCAGGCCACGAGGTGAGTGAATCGTGAAGTCCCTTTTGTGCAGCTGTGCTCCTTCACACAGCTTCCGAGTCCCCTTCCATACTCCTTCACGCTTGTCGAACCGACCACGCGGCACATTGTGAAAATGGTCACATGCACAACGCGTGACTTCCATTGTGATCGATCCTCCTCTTGTTAGGAGGAAACCACAAGTCACGATGCGCACGCAAAGCCCGAGAACGCACGCAGCTGAGGGTTTGGTAGGTGATGCTCGTGGCCCCAGCACGAAGTCCCAGCGCCCGCAGTGGAAGTGCAACAAATGCCAACATCTCGTTACTGTTAACAACTAACTTCCTGCAGTGCAGAAGCAGCCGGGAAGAGAGCTGGGGCTGCGAGCGGAGCATCGCCGCGCCAAGACCTGACCGTCCTCGGAGACGCCCGGCAGCCGGGCGCCCACCCCCCGCCAGGCCTGGACAGACCTCCCCGCGCACCAGGAAGGCGGGACCCTGCTCGCTCGGGCACCGGCCTCGCACTCCGGGCGGGGGCAGCTGCGAGAAACTGACCTGCGCGGTCACCGGGATCCCGGAGCTCCCGAGGCAGGGGCCACGGCCGCAGGCTTCCCGTCGCCGGCCCCGCGTCCATGAGGCGGCCGCCACCGACTCTGGCTGGCACTCCCCGAGGACCTGGCGCCCGCGGAACGAGCGTCTGGGGGTCGAGGTGGCGCGGCTCCGCGAGGTGGCGCCGCCCCCGCCTGCAGCCGGCTCGGCCAGCGCGCGCGCGCCGGGAGTGTTGGCGCCGGGCCCGACACGTGACCGGCGCGCGGGGCCCCGCCTCCGCACCGCACGCCCCGCCTCCGCACCGCACGCCCCGCCCACCCGCACCGGGCGGGGCAGGGTCCGCGCGCCCCTCCCTCCGCACCTCGAGAGAAAGACGGGGTGGGCCCCACTCGGAGAACGAGGGGAAGCAGCCGTCCGCCGGCCGAAGCGAAATATAAATAGTGGGTTACTACTATTGCAATTTGTTATTAAACAAATACGTCACCCAACTGTTACGATTTTTTTCTTTTTTGCTTGACCAATGGGAACTAAATTGTCAGTGTAAATTAGCTACACCCTTTTTTCCTATCACGTGTCAAAGGAAGGCCTTAATAGCCTTGATATGCCGTACAGATGTAAACTTTATAAAATAGATATGAGTATGGGAAGAATAAAATATAAGCATTTACAAAATTTCCTTCACTTCTTCGCCCCATCAAATCTTTCATAAAAAGCCTGCCGCTTCAGACTGAATGCGCAACAGGTCTAGCACATAGTCTGTGACGTGAAGATTCAAACTCTAGCATAATTACAGGTTTGTTTTTTAAACAGATGGATGCATAACTAAAAAGACAGGAAATTACGAGCCTATGAAAATTTATTTCTACTTCCTTGAATTTTCCAAATGTATTTAAGGAACATGTTCTTTTGCAATGAAAAATTAATAAATAGGCATCATTTTTAAACAGAATAGTTTTCCAGTCAATTCAAGCCTAGAAACATGTGTTGAGACCCTGTTATGGGTGGGTTGGTCATTGTGACACATGTGATACATTGTGTGGCAGAGCTTTTAGAATGATGTCTTTGGAGAATACAGGCAGCCCTGCTTGTGAATCCCAGGCTAGCATCATCTTTTATTAATAAAACAGTCAGTTGACTAACAATACTTCAACTGCAAAATGTATGGTAACTAAGGCAGTCATTTGTCTTGTAAAGAAGAAATCTCGGGGCTTATTTTCTAAGGACATTGAACCATTTTCACAGCCAAATAAAAATTTACTGAAATAATTTTCCATGATTCTGTGAAAGCCTTCATTCTCACTGTGATGATTTAATTGCTTAAATTCACAACTTTCATTTTGCAACTCCTTTTTTTAGTTTGTAAGTGAAAAACAGATCCTAGCCAATAGGAAGATGAAGTATCAATAATTACAATTATCAATAAGAGAAGTTCCAATCTTGGTAAGATTACTACTTGTACTGTATTTTTATAGACTTTCTTTGGTATTTACATAAAGAATATTTAGAAAAAGATATCTCCCTGGCATTTTTATTATAAACACAATGATGGCGTAACAGAATTCTTTATTCTAGAACATCACTGTCCAATGGAACGTTGTGCAATGATGGAAAATGCCCTATAATTCTATCGTGTCCAGTTACAGTAGACACTATTGAGCACTCGAAATGTGGCGGGTGTTACTGAAGGTTTGAATTTTTATTTTAATTCATTTAAATTTAAATAGCTACATGTGGCTAGCAGTTATCATATTGGACAGTGCAGTTCTAGAATGACAATCACTAGATTGTCCCCAATCATGTCATACTCTATTTTAAGGAACATTTGTCAGAAATAGAACCTCTGGAACCAATAAAAATTTTCCTCCATGCTCCTTTCTGAGCTCAGGAGCAAGGAGATATTTTAACTTTGCAGAAAGATTATGTTAAAGTAACCATAATCCCTATCTACAATGTATATAAGCAGGAATAGAAATGGAAGCTCTGGATGGATGGGAAAGGGATTTGAGAGTAACTAACCCTTGCCTGCCTGACCTACATTGAAAAGTTAACCAGGTAACCTTAGACCAGAATGGTCTTCATCAGAATCTCCCATTGTTTGCTTCAGACTGGATTCACCTTGAAGATTCTTTTGTTTGTTTCAAAACCTTAGGAGCCCAAACCTCTGTACTACCATCCTCCTCCCCACATTCCAGCGATTCCCTCCAGAATATGATTCTTTTCCGGTTACAGTATCCGTTGTGTCCCTGTAGTGCGGTCTTAAGCCTGAGATACCCCAGAATGCACTTTGTGTGTTGCATGTTTTTAAAACTCTCCCCTGGTGCCAATGTTACTTTGAAGTACTGCAGGAACACGCTAAAGGCGTGTTAAGTCTTATTAAAAGGAAGATTTTATGGGCTGAGACTTTGGGGAGGGCTTTAGGTAATTATTGCCTGGAATACTGAAAAGTAGGTCAGATGTCATCAGGCAAATGCAGATGAATTGTTGAGTTGGGGGAAGTTAACCATTCCCTTATACCTACATATCAAGCATGTTGTAGTTATTACTAACTCTAGACTACTTTTCCTCTCTTAAAAGCTGTCTAGATCTTTTTTGTCATTGTGCCATTACACTCAGTTTATTTAATAACTGAAATGAGTTGGTATGTCTTCAGAAATTAAGTTCTTTTGATCTAGATTGAATTCTGCACCTGTCTTTCTTTTCCTAGTGCTGTGACATACAGGTGTCTGAACAACCGCCTTCTGCCAATGAATGGCTTTGCTGGCTCCACACATCAAAGGATTAGAAAGGACCCCTACGTCTGTAGAGTTTCTTGGTTGTAAGCAACGAGCACTGATACTGGCTAACTTAAGCAAACAGGGAATGTATCACACGGACTTCAAAGAAACAGCTAAAAATCTGGCCTGACAAGGACCAGACTAGGGCACTTCTGGGGATCTGGGTAGGAGGAGCTAGTCGACAGTTTTTCCAAGGTGCCACCACTGGAAAAGAATACATTCCAGTTATTTTTGTTTTCTCATCCTTTTGTCTTTCTTCAGAAGAAGCAAAGTTGAAAGAGTCTTTCATAACTTTTCCCCATAAGGCACGGGATCCTTGGGCAATATTTCCAGCTCAACCTTCAGCACTTAACTTTATTCACCGTGAATATACCTTGCTTTTCCATCCATAATTGTCTGCCTGACAGTTACACTACCCCTTCTTGGAAGCCTCAGAAAACCTGCAGTGCTCATTGAGAGCTTCTTTCTACAGGCTATTATTCTTGGCTCAGCAGAGGAGCAGAAGCAGGGCCTGCCTGCAGGGCACCTTTTTATTAGGCTTACCAAAGGCTTGGTAGATACACTCTGCCCAACACAAAAACTCTGTACTGAGTAGCACTGAATCATCTAGATTTCTTTCTTGGTTATGTTTCACTGTGAGCCAGGCAAAGTACAGTCCTTAGCCAAGGTAAATGCAGAAAGGCTCACAGAGGGAATTGAGAGCGAGAGAAAGCACATGCCATGGGACAGCCCAAAGGAGAGTAGAGAAAGACGAGGAGGAGTGGCAGAAGCAAGAGCAGAGACAGAAGGATTGAGACCTCAGGGTGCGGGAACACTAGGGTGATGCTCTCTGCTGAGAGGGCCATACCTCCACCAACCTTCCGCAGCATCATAGATGTCTGCCTTTATCTCCCTATTGTTGTAATAAATTCCTGATCTTTATCTGATATAACTTTAGTGTTTTTCTAATCCTTGAGCCCAGAAAAAACCTAACACAACTTTCCTACCCCTTTTCCGGCTCTCATCTCTCCCATTCTTATTTTCTTCTTTTTTTTATTGTTTCTTTTTTTTTTATTTCCTTTTTTTGTTGTTGTTCCTTTTTTGTGCAAAGAGCTTCAAATCTCTCCCATTCTTAATCTCTAACCAACAACTCTCCTTTCTTTTCAATACCACCTCTCTCTTCTGGGTCTCTGCCATTCTTTGCTCTTCTGAGGCTTCTAAAATACATCTCTTTCCCAGATCCCCCCCAATCCCCACCATAAACTCCTGAGTCACCTGCCAGCACCCAGATACAGCCATGTCAAAGGCCCTGCTCTTGATGAGTTAACACTGAATGCAACTTTACTTCATTTACTGAAGTCACAAAGATCAAGGGAGGGGATGTGATGGGCCAGTCTTTGGGTATGAATTGGAAGTATGGACCAAATCACGGACTCCTGGATTTGGAAGAGTCATCAGAAATCATCTAGTTCAACTTCAAACCTAAAGCCAGATTGTGCTCAACCACATTCTGAAGAGCTATTCCTCCAGCCTGAGGCTGGAAGCTTTCCACACTGGCAAATCACTTCTTCACAGTGTAGCCCAAGACACTTTTTTCCTGACATTATAAATGTTAGAAAGAGGTTCCTCTTACTGAGGCAGATGCTGGCTGCACACAACTCTCACTTGCTATGTCCTCATTATACAATAGAAAGCTGAACAGAATAAGCCCAATTTCTCTTTCACAGGCTATTCTTCTGAAAGTTTAAAGACAGCTAGCATGAGCTGCCTTGATTTTTCTTTTTCAGGCTTACATTTCCAGATGTTCCAACCCGTCCTCATGCTCCAGCTGGCCGTGGCATTCTGATACAGTTAGTACTTTTCTCTCTTAAAATTTGGCACCCAGGATTAAGCAAATCACAACCATGTCCCTGAAGCTAAAAAGTGTAGAAAAGGCTTAGTAAGTCCTATTACAACATCAAGTTTGTTAAACCTGTGGCCTTTTTTCCGTTCATATGATGTGTGACCTCTCCACTGCCCTCTGGTGGTAGCTAATTTTTCTCAATTAATAAAGATGGACGAGAGGGGGAGAGAGAGCAGGGGAGAGAGAAAGGGGGAGTATAGATTGAAGAAAGAAAGGAGGGGGGCGCAGCAAAAAAGCGATACATTTATATACAAATTCCTGGCCTCATGAAGCTTATAATCTAATTTGGAAGGCAAAGTATACATTAAAAACTCACAAAAAAGATAAGCCATAGTAATGGCCCAAAATGGAAAATAAAATAAATTCTAAAGAATTTAGGAGGACTGGAATAGAGAAGACATTTAGAAATGGTAGTATTTACACTTAGCCCCAGCTTTGGATAGGAAACACCAGGATATGGGAAATGAGTACCTTAAAAATAGTAAATTTGAGAGATATAGCAAGAAACTGAAAATATGGGACAATATTTTGAGCCAGGGCTTAGGGCTAGAAACAGATTTTGGAATCATCCACAAATATTCATAATATTGCATAGGATTACCAGTAAAAAGAAGACTGGAATAATGCCATGTAAAGACTTACCAGAACAGAGAATTTGTCACTCATCTTTGATTAATTTATTTATTCATTAGTCAAAGCATATATATGTATCAATTTAGTAAAAGATGTGATTTGGGAGTGGACACACATGCAAGGCACTGTTTTGGGCTTGGTAAGAGATAAAAGATAAATCTGATAACAGCACTTGCCTTCAAGGTTTTAATTTAGTAATTCAGATAAGACAATATGAGACTTGTAAATCAGCAGGTATATTAAGAGAAAATAACAAAAACCATTTTTCAAAAAGTGCAAATAAAGAAAGAATAAAAGTAAACAGTTTTGGTTGTTTTTTTTTTTTCCAGCAGGGGGGAAAATCATTTCTGTGAATGCTTTACAGAAAAGGTGGCTTTTGAAGTTATTATGGTTTGAGTATGTCCCCCAAAAGTTCATGTGTTAAAAACATAATTACCATTGCAGCAGTAATAAGAGGTGGGACCTTTAAGAGGTGATTAGGTCATGATGGCCCCACCCCCCATGAATGGGTTAATGCTGCTATTTCAGGAGTGTGTAAGTTATGATGGGAATGGATTCCTGATAAAAGGATGAAGTTCAGCCTCTATCTCTGCTCTACCTTGTGCTTGTGCCTCCTCTCCATGTGATGATGCCTTTCCATCTTGGGATGGCACAGCTCTCACCAGATGCAACACCATGCTCTTGGACTTCACAGCCCACAGAATCATGAGCCAAATAAACTTCTGTTCTTTGTAAATTACCCAGTCTGTGGTATTCCGTTATAGCAGCAGAAAATAGACTAAAACAAAAGTTAAGTCATTAAGGTGGACAGGATTTGAACATGTGGAAATGGTTAGGGAAACAACATGTTAAGCAAATGAGTAGTGTGAGCAAAACTGACCAAGGAGGGAGAGGGTGCACATCAAAGCTAGAAGAGGGGCCTCCACTTGATAGACCACACTGCAAATCCGTGAAACAAAACATTGACTGGATTCTCAGGAAGGCCCAACGATCTTCTATGCTTCCCTAGTCAGTCCTGAGTTGGAGCTGTAGGGACAAATAGTTGAAAGAGCCTTTCAGAGACCCAGGGGTGGATGACAACTTAAGAGTTCAGAGGTGGGGTCTGGACTAGAGATACATAAATTTGTGATTGTCTGTGTAGAGGTGACCTGAAGCCACGAGCCTGGCAGAACGTGGCCTAGAAAGAAAGAATGAAATGAGAAGAAGAGAGATTAGGGATGTACTTCGTGTCCTGTCCCTTACAGAACTTTCTTCACTCTCCTCAAATCCTTTCCCTACAGCTCCCCTCCACACTCTCAACAGATGACTTCGCCTCTCATGGTACCAAGAAAACAAAAGCCATTAGATGAAAGGCCCTCCAAACTTCCTACCAACAAACCAACAAACTTTCCTGTACCCACATCCTTTCTTCCTTTTCCTTTCCTGTTGAAATGCAGGAGGTACTCCTCCTGTCTAAGGCCAGAGCCTCTGCGAGTGTTCATGATCCCTCCTGGCACTTTCCCAGCAACCTGACTCCATCAACTCTCTCTCCTAGATCTTCAAGTGCTCTCAAAATGTGCCTGCTGCATAAATGTTCTCTAATCTCTGCCATTCTTTAAAAACTTTCTTGCTGGATAGTACCCATTCTCTCTTTCTTCTTTCAGAGTTAAAATACTTGTAAGAGTGGCCTACACTGGCTCTATTTCCTCTCTGCTCTCTGTTATACTCTGGCTTCTGCTCCCACTACTCCATTGAAACTATTCCTTTTGAGGACACCAAAGACCTCCTTATTGCAAAATCCCATGGCCCTTATAAGTCATTACCTTATTTGACCTTCTGGCAGCATGTGACATTGGTGACTCCCTCCCTCCTGAGAATGCTCTTCCTTTAGTTTCCTTGAGCTCCTTGTTCTTGGCTCTTCCCTTAAGTGTTTCAAGTTCTGCCTTAAACTCTACCTCTCCTCATACTCTCCTTAGGTGAGCTCATGTGCTTATGCTCATGTCTCCCAAATCTGTAACTCAGGTCCCAATATCACTCCTGAGCTTCTGACCCACATATCAATTAATCAAACTCAATACAACCACAAGGTCAATCTCTCCTCTTCCCCAACTCTTGTCCAACCCACTTGGCTCTTTATGTTCTCTTTCTTGCAGGTAAGCACTCTTGACTCTCTGCCTTTACCCTCCTGACCCTACCTTTTCTCCTATCCTGCCCCACTCTAATCTATTCTTTGAGGCCAGAGGATGTTTCCACAATTTAAATCTCATCCACTAATTCTTGTACTTAAAATTCAGCTCTGTCCTTTTTTTTTTTTTAGAGATGGGAGTCTTGCTTTGTCACCCTGGCTACAGGAAAGTGATGTGATCATAGCTCACTGTAGCCCTGAACTCCTGGGCTTGTGATCCTTATGCCTCAACCTCCCAAATAGGTGGGGCTACAGGTATGCACCATCACACCCGGCTAATTTTTCTTTACATTTTGTAGAGATGGGGTCTCATTATGTTGCCTAGGCTGGTCTCAAACTCCTGGCCTCAAGTAATCCTCCTGCCTCAGCCTCCCAAAATGCTAGGATTACAAGTGTGAGCCACTGCGCCTGGCCTCTCAGCCTTTTTCTCCTTTTTTTTTTTTTTAGAGACAGTGTCTCACTATATCCAGGCTGGATTGCACAATCATAGCTCACTATAGCCTCAAACTCCTGGGCTCAAGCCATCCTCCTGCCTCAGCCTCCTGAGGGACTACAGGACTGCACCACAGGGCCCAGCTTCAATGCTGCTTTTGAAATGCCTTTGGGATGTAGTCTAAATTTCTTAGCATCATAAAGCCCTGCATATTTCTAGATTTATCTCTCATCACTATCACCATGGTATTTCACATGTCAGCAGTTACGAACAACTCTCAGTTCTCTATATTGACACAGTCTCTGATGCTTTAGAACCTTTGCCCATGTTGTTCTTTCGTGCCTTGAACGTTCTTCCCCAACTTGTTCGTCTTGCTGGTGTTTACGCTTCATGCAATCTGAACTTAAAAACCACTTCTCTCCAAAGGCCTTCCTGACCCCTGCGACTAGGTTAGGTGCCCTTTCTATAGACTATCCTGTTACCTTGTACTTACTCCTATGATAATCACATGGTGTTACAAACGCCTCTTGATTTGTCTATATCTTTCATCAAACTAGAAGTAAATGGAAGGCAAGGAATGCGTAGTTCACCAGTTTATCCTCTTTATGTAACACAGTACATGGCACATACTAGAAAAATCAAAAAATAATTTTTGAATGAAAGAACGAACTGGGACTTTATTTTTTTTAAGGCTAGTGAAGTGAAGCAGTGGGAGTGGAGAAGGAACAAAGGAATCAGTAACTGGTTGTGATCAATTAGCTGTAAATACCACTGCACTTGGACCAGCCTGAACTGGGACTTTAGGCCAGGTGCGGTGGCTCACGCCTGTAATCCTAGCACTCTGGGAGGCCGAGGTGGGAGGATTGCTTGAGCTCAGGAGTTCGAGACCAGCCTGAGCAAGAGTGAGACCCTGTCTTTACTAAAAATAGAAAAATTAGCTGGGTGTCATGTTATGCACCTGTAATCCCAGCTACTTGGGAGGCTGAGGCAGGAGAATCACTTGAGCCCAGGAGTTTGAGGTTGCTGTGAGCTGGGCTGCCACCAGGGCACTCTAGCCCAAGTGACAAAAAAAAAAAAAAAGAAATTGAACTGGGACTTTAAGCTGTTTCTAAAATGTTTTATCCAAGGTGGGAGGCAGTGTAAGGAAGCAAAATGTACACAAAATTTAAAATCAGGAAGCTGGGTTGAATCTCAGCTCTCTCTGGTTCTTGATTCAGGAAAACTAAAGTATTTTAATAAGAGGAAAAGAACTATATTCATTGACATTATTTTCCTCTATAGGAAAATCTTAGGCCTGGAAATTAAAACAAAAACACTAAGATGGCACTTTATGATGGCCATTGTATGAAGGTGATTGAAAGACCTTGTTTTTTCATGTTCTATTTTCTAGATCCGAATTGGCAAGGGGTAGAATACCTCTTGTACCTATCTGGACAGAGTAAATTAGATTTGAACATTTCACAATCTCACAAGACTCCTTAATTAGAATTCAAAAGGTCATTCATTGCAGGGTTAGTGGTTTCCTACCCGCCCACATCAGATCTGCTATCGCAGAGTGACATGGCCATGATGATTCGAAAAGGCTGCACCATCAGGGGTGTGCTTTGGCACTGTCTCAATTCCCTTTATGAGCCCTTTCTCCAGCCATCTAATTTATTAATATTTATTGAGTATCTACCACATGCTGGGGATGTTTTTGGTGTTGGGGACACAGCAATGAATAAGATAGGTATCTAACACTTACGCTTTCATAAAGCTTATGTGTAGTTGAGGAAGACAAACCAAAAACAGATTAAAGATACTTAAATTGGATAATTATTGGATACTGATTCATACTGTGAAGAAAATTATACTGGATAACAGTTTAAAGTGGGAAAGAAAAAAAATCACTTCTGTTATGGCACACACAGCTAGACCATGGTGTTCTCCCATCAAACATAAACAGTCTCAGGGCACAAAATATCAGATAAGGTCACTCTGTGATTGTGATAGAACAAGACAAAAAAAAAAACCCACTTATGATTGTGCCTAAGCATAGAGGAACCACTAAAATTACCAAACAGCTCTCTCTCCCAGCTACGTAAAGGCTGCTTTTGTACCAGGCGCAGCTTTAGCCCCACTCCATTCTTCCTGCAATCCACAGCAACCTCCCCTTCCTTGAACACAAGTGGAAACACTCTAACAAATTCCTTATAAGACTTTCTTACTGAGACAAGTTTTCTTGCTGAGACTGTTTTGCCAAGGTGTATGGTCTCACTTGCTGCCTCAAGCATGGATAAGCCCAATTTTGTTGGATTACAGTGTGTTTCTGGTGGTCTTTGATTAACGAGCATTGTTGGGGATCAGAAACTGATACCTCAAAATATGGCACTTTATATGCTGGACTACAGAAGCAGCCTCAAGGTCTCTCTGACCACCATCCCCCACCGCCAACCTCCTGTCTCTCTGAAGGTGTTCTCTCTGAAGTTCCCTGATCTGCCTAAAGTCTGGACCTGCCAAGGAAGAAAACCTCTGGGCTCTTCCCTGAGTTTTCATTGACTTATCTCATATCGCAGGAGGAAAGACTGAAGTCTGTCAACATACTGGGACAGACTTTTGTCATAATCCACTGTCTGCTCTGTGGACTCGAGAGACTTTGTTCCAGGCCATTTTATGTTCTCCAAGTCCGTTCGTTTTCCCCCCAAAATCATTTACTGTCCCTCAAATTGCCACATTTCCCCCATCTCCCCTTCTCCCTTCCATCTTCCCTTTCCCTATGAAGAAGGGTGAATAAACATCTATGCCCCACTGGGTAATCATTCTCTTGTGATTTCCCTTGTGCCATGCATGTTAAAATAAGATTTTGTATGCCTTTTCTCCTATTAATCTGCCTTCTGTCAGCTGAATTTTCAGGGGACCTATAGCATCAACAAGGAGGAGAGGGGAAAAACTCTTTGGTTAGGGTGGTCAAGGAAATCTTTGATGAGGAGATATCATTGTGCTGAGAACTGAGAGGTAAGGAGATAGTCATTTGAAGATCTGAGGGAAGAACATTTCACTCAGAAGGAAAAACAAGTAACTTGCATTTCTTAACCAACATTTTTTTACTTCACATACATCTACTCTGAATACTGATTTTGAGGGAAGGGAGAAGCTAATTCTATTCCCATTTTCTACTTGTAGTCAAGAAAAGCTTTTAGAGAAAAAGAAATTTGAGATGTCATGTAAAGAGGTAAGGAAGTCGAGTGTGGGACAGACTCGCAGTAAGACAGCGTAGGGGCGCCGGACGCTGAGGAAGGCTTGTCTCTGGGTTTGCCTCACTCCCACTTCCACCCAGGACCCTGTTCCCTGTTGGCTATAAACCAATCCTTGCTGAAGTTTTAACATTAATTAACAATAGAACTAGTAACTGTCCCTTCTAGAAGTATATGCATTAAGAAGAATCTTCTTGAAAATGAAAAAATTGGGAGGAGGGAATGGGTAAATTCACACCTAACGGGTACAGTGCACACTATCTGGGGGATGGGCATATTTGGAACTTTGACTCAAATGGTCAAAAGCCATCTATGGAACCAAAACGTTTGTACGCCAGTAAAATTCTGAAATAATAAAAAATACATAAATAAATAAATAAAACCCTCTGAAGGATTACATACACTTTATTTAAGAGGGTGTGGAAAACACTGAGTAAAAATATTTGTCATTTAAAAGAAAGAAAATGAAAAATTCAAAGATTTGAGTTTATATTTTTGAAAAGTGGGAACCCAGGTCCTTCTTACTATTGAATCAGAAATGGATATAATAATAACCTTGAATTACTATCACCAGAGGAGCATGAGGCACAATGATGGTAAATGGGGGAGGGCTTAGCAAAGAGTGTTCTATTAATTTCACTCCTCCAAGATTTTAGGGAGTGGGAGGGCAAGTAAGGATTCTTTACTCAAATCCTTTGTGAAGAGCTACATACTATTGACTTCTCTTGAAGATTTACATTACACGTAGAATATTAAGGGCTCAGAGAAATTTAACATAAAATTATCAGATGAATTTAACACAGTGGTGATAAATGATCACAGAACACCTCCCTTGACCATTCTATGCACTGAGGGATTAACTGCTGCGGAATAAACATTTGGACATACTGTTAGTGGGAAATCAATCAGTGCCCTAGAGGTCACCGAAGTACTTGCATACCTCCTTGAGGGATGGGAGTACCTGTTTCTCAAATGGGGGTCCCGACCGGAGGCAGTGTAACGGGGTCCTCACAGCACAATTTCTCCAGGTTAGCTCTAGTAGCACCCATTAGATGTCACTCTTCCATTCCCTTCAAATCTCCTGAAGTCAGGAAATGCTTCTGGCTCCATTATTTTTTCTAGCTATGTTTATTGTCAGCTAATCTCCCCAGGTTGCAGTGTTAATTATGGTGACATTAAAATACTAAAGGATTTTCTCCCTTTCTTAATTGCTTGCCAATATCGACTATTTCCTTGACTATTTCTTTAACAGAACTTCTCCATAAAACTTATAGATTAATATCCAGTATTTTAATCTTTGGCCATAGTAGGTCAAACTATTGGCCAGGTACAAACAAACAGCACAAAGAAAAGCAGTAGCCTTGGCATTCGTTGGCCTACAGTCTGCTACATGGGCTTTCGTCATCTGTGAACTAAGGTAAATACACACAGAATAGGGAGAAAGACTCATTATTAAGAGTGTACCAAGACGGTTTGTTTGAGTTTTGTTTTAAAAATATTTTAAGGATATATTTCCTTAAGGAAAATATTTCAGAAGAGATAATATCACTACAAGTTAATACTGTTAAAAGATAAATTTAGGCACATTAAAAATGTAATGAGTTTATTTCAGCATTCAGTGATTCATGATTGGGCAGCATCCAACCACAAACAGTTCAGTACCCCACCAAGGTGGGGGGAGGGGAAACTTTTATAGGGTGTTTGCAGTAGCAAGACAAAGAAAATATTTGGTAAAATGAAAAAGTCCTAGATATTAGCTGCTGGTTTCTGATTAGTGAAGTCTCTAGTTAGAGGTCAGCTGATGGTTTCAGATTGGTTAAGCTTAAGTTTACATTGAGTTCGATTTGGGTTTGCTTACATGGGAACCCAAGTCACTGGAACCATCTCAGCCTGATAGCCTCCCAATTAATTATTTTAATAAAACTATACAGACAGAATTCACCTGTGTTACAGTGTATCCTAAAGCAGTTTGTGCTAGTCTGGGTCCTGGAGAGGAAGATACCAAGATGAAGTTAAATGTGCAAAAAATGTATTAGGGGAAATACCTGTGTGAGAAAATTGGGAGGGAGCCTGAAGAGGCTGAGAGAGCCACCAAACTGGTGCTAATATGATCATGAGTGAACGGGAAGGAAGAAAGAAAGGTTGTGTGGCAGTTCTAAGGCACGTTCAGCAAAGCCTGAAGCCTAAGTCCCGCATCAGAGCAATCTCTTGTCTCCCAAAGTTGGGCCTGCCTGAGTAACTCTGCCATGCTCTTGTGTGAGAGCAGCCCATGGAAACATGGTCTCAGTGCAAGCATAGTAACAGATCTCAGAACACAGTAGCTGGGGCCCTCAGTCAATTACTCTCCCTGTTATTTAAGATCTACGAGGTGCTTTTTCATGGTCATAACACAAGATTCCTAAAATGTAATGTGCATACAAGTCACCTGGGGATCTCACTAAAAGGCAGATTCAGTAGGTCTGAGGTGGGGCCTAAGTTTCTGTGTTTCTGACAAGCCCTCGGGTAATACGCTGTTGGTCTGGAGATCTCACTTTGAGTAGCAAGGGCCTAGAGAACCCTTGGAAAAGCCCTATTAAAACTATCTAAATAGGTTATTGAGAACTCTTCATAGGCTTAATGCCTCACCCCTGATGGGAGAGCCAACTCTGTTGCACTCAGATGTACACAATTCCAGGTTAGATTTTTTCCATTCAAATAACTCATTTCCCTTTGCTGTAAAATCACAGCTGTCAACCCTCTCTTGTCACACTACATGCACAACCCCTTTATGATCATCTCTGTATTACCTGCACCTGTGCATTCACTTTTGGTACCAAGAGAGGGCTTTGGCCCTCTGTGATCTCAATCACATCCTTTCCCCCTTCCAATTATTTGGTTTTGACAGTTTATATTTGTTTCTTAATCTTGTTTTTTTTTAGAGATAGAGTCTCACTCTCTTGCCGGGGCTAGAGTGCCGTGGCATCAGCCTAGCTCACAACAATCTCAAATTCCTGGGCTTAAGCGATCCTCCTGCCTCAGCTTCCCAGGTAGCTGTGACTACAGGCATGCGCCACCATGCCCAGCTAATTTTTTCTATTTTTAGTTGTTTGGCTAATTTTTTTCTATTTTTAGTAGAGACGGGAGGTCTTGCTCTTGCTCAGCCTGGTCTTGAACTCCTGACCTAGAGCAATCCTCCTGCCTTGGCCTCCCAGAGTGCTAGGATTACAGGCGTGAGCCACCGCACCCGGCCTGTTTCTTAATCTTAAACAAAAAGTTTCAAGCCCCTACTTCCAACAATATTGGGCTCCGAAGTCCACTACATAGAGATTCTGGTTCAGCCAGTTATCTGCCCCTTCTTCTAGGTGGCAGTTCTGAGGGATCTGGCCATGTACATCTCCTCCAGATTGCCTGAAGACTGTTGCAGTTACCATCCTGACCATGGAGCTGTCCATCTATCATAAACAGATCTGCTCCCTTCCTTCACTTTGGCCTCTTTGCATAGCTTTACTCAATTCTCTACACGGTGTATATTGTGTAAAATAGCAGTTTTCAGATTTTTCTAAAGCCATGGAATTCTTTCTTGAAAGAAAGCTTAAGTGAAATACATATGCTGGTATGGTTGAAACAGTGGGAGATGAAATTAGAGAGATGATCAGGAATACACTTTGTGAGTTAAGGTGTTTAAGCGTTATCATGAAAGCAAGGGGGAGCAAACAAAGGATTTCAAGGAAGTTAAGACATGATCAGATTTGTACATCTTGGATGATTACTCTAGCAGATGTGAGGGAGTAGAATAACTTGAAGGGGGTCCAGATGGAATCTGAAAGACTAGGAATGAAGATTATAAGGGATATTAAGGAATCAGAATCATCAGAACTTGCTACCTGGTTGTGGACGCAATGAATGAGAAGAGTATAGTATGTCTCCCAAGTTTCAAGCTTGGGCACTTACCAATGCAGGAGTTCAAGGGTTGCCAATTATTGAACTGGGGAAGACAGAAGGAGAAATAGGTTTAGGAAAAAGCTATTGAGTTCAGCTGTGGACATATTGAGTTTAAGGGAGACAATCAGTAACCATTTGAGTATATGGATGTAGAAATCAGCAGAATCTGGCTTAAGAGGCCTGTCTTGTATGCAGGACTATGTTATTGATTGCAGAGTATTCTCAGCCTTTGCTTAGGCAACTGCTTGAAGTTCACACTAAATAGTCTTTTTCAACTGAATTGTCTATAAAGTCTTGTTCTCTTCCAATATGTTCTTCAAAATATAGGTTTCCTACTACAATTGTTATTTCAGTAATTACTTCTCCCCTTCTCTTTCTAAAAGCGCTCTTTGCCTATTCAAGTTTGGGGCCTTATTCAGCGTTCTGTGCTGGTCACATGCTTAAAAAGGCCAGAGAAATAGGGAAGTGATTTTTTGTTCCCTTTGGAAGATAAGTCATTTCTGTTTAGAATCTGAGCTCAAAAGGAGACTTAAAGGTGGTAGCTATGAGGAAATTGGAATTAATAGAAAACTATGGGTGTAATTTCTAGAAAATAGCCTCAGTTGCCATATGAGCAAGAAAAGAAGTACTATATGTAATAAATTGGATACATTATGCTTTATTTAGAAGGTTAAGTTTAAAAAATTTTTTACTTTTTTTTAGAGCCAGGGCTCTCACTATGTTACCCAAGCTGTCCTTGAACTCCTGGCCTCAAGCAATCCTCCTGCTTCAGCTTCCTGAGCAGCTGGGATTACAGGGGTATACCACCACACCCAGCCCTACAAAGTTAGGTTTTAATGTGGTGGTTTTCAAACTTGGGTTTTAAATTTCTAGATGGACCACTAAAAGGGAGGGAGGGTTGCTAAGTAGTTGGGATTTCAGTCCCATTACCATTATTTTCAGCCAGAACAACCTAATTTCTTTTACATAAGCTTTCATTGAGGACAAGATTTCGTGGCTTCTTTTAAAAAAGTGTTTTAAGTGTGAAAACCACTATTTTATGCAATAGAAGCTTTAAGACATATGAAAAGGTCGGTGATGAAGGAGTTCAGAGTAAAGAAAGGAAAAAAAGCTTTTTAATAAAGATGATAACAGCAGTAAGCTTCAGGCCCTTCTTTGTGCTAGTAACACAAAAAGACATCACAGTCACTGCAGTAAGAACTTTTTGGTCAATGATGAAAACCAAATCTATGACAGTGGTCTCATAAGCTTGCAGTACCATATTTTTACTGTACCTTTTCTATGTTTAGAAATGTTTAGGTACACAAATACCACTATGTTACTGTGTATTCAGTATAGTAACAGACAGTAGCAGCACAGACTCTACCATATAGCCCAGATAAGCAGTAGGCGATACCATCTTAAGTTTGTGTAAGTACACTCTATGATGTTTCCATAAAAACAACAAAATGGCCTAATAACGCATTTCTCAGAATGTATCTCTGCCGTTAAGGGATGAATCATTGTACTTCCAATCCATTTCATTTTTGATTTACTTTTGTTACCTCCTCATCTTAGCTCCTTAAAGGCAATGCATGACATAGGAGTTTGCATCTCCAATGTTTAGCACAATAAGAGCCTACTAAATGTCTGTTGAATAAATCCACAGGCTTATATTCAAAGCAATGCAAGTGGAATTCTTTACAGGTACCCTACTTAGGCATTGTACCCCTAACTCAGAGGAGAGTTTTATTTATTTTTCGCTACAATAATTTAAGAGTTTTAAAGGAGGCCAGAAAAATGTCCACGATTAAGGTTTTGAGTTTTTGTGTATACGTGTGAAGAAAAGTGAGGCAAGAGGGGATAAAATGCCTTGCGAAAAAGAGAATGAATGTCTCGGCTGAGGTGTCTTGAATAAGGTGACCGATATAATCCATAACCAATGTGTTGGAATGTGTCATCAAAACTAAGTGGTGTGAATGAGGGAGAAATGACACAAACTGATTCACGTTTTTTGGATGAAACAATGATCCCTACGTTGATAGGCATAATTAGTGCCTCAGACAAAAGTTGCCGTCAGACACAATGTCGAAGGCCACGAAAGAAAACCATCTCAGTACAACAGTGAGTGAGAGTAAGGTTTTTCCTCACGCTTTCAAAACTACAGCCTGCCTTCTTTGACTCTCCTGTTTTTGGTAAATCAAATCTAGCTCTGCCAAAATCAGACAAAATAACTTAAAACATGTTTTTTAAAAAAACAAAAACAAAACCCTGCCTTGAAACACAAAGACGAGTCTGGGACTGTGGCTGAGTCTTTCCGGGATGCGGCGGTACACTCGAGTCCCCAACGTCTCCTAGGGCTTCCCATAGTGCCGAGGCCACACTGGGCAAGCAGAAGCCCCCACCCCTGGCGAACTTCCAGGAGACAGAGCCGAGAAAGCCTCCAGCAGCTGCTCGGCGGGCTGCGTCTCCGGCTCTCTGCCCAGCCGCAGGAAAAGAGGTAGCACTGGGCCCCGGCGGGGAGCCCCTCCCACAGCCCCGGGGCCGGGAGTCCCTCGCAACCCCTGGCCCGCAAGCCGGAAGTAGAGGCGGGCGGCGTGGTGCGGCTCCGTTGAGGTTCCGGGTCGGGCCGCGCCGCAGCCCGCGCTCAGTTCGCAGCCACAGCGCTCCGCCCCCGCGCTCCGGATCTGGCAGGCGGCGGCCGCAAGGCCGTTCCCGGGGCCACATGGCTGAGGGGGACGCAGGCAGCGACCAGAGGCAGGTGAGGCCGCGGCGGAGCGCTAACCCTCCGGGCTCGGTTCGGCCTCGCCTTGCGGTCCCAGGCCTCGTCAGCGGAGGGGCCCTTCGCCGGGGGCCGTCCCGGGTCTCGCCTGCACCGCCCGGGCCGCCCGGCCGCGCCGCTCGTTGCACTGGGTACCATTTTCCCGGAGCTTCCCCTCGGTCGAGAGTTCTCGGGCCGGCGGCTCCTCTGCGGCTACAGCCTCGGCCTGTCTGTACTGTGCCCTCGTCAACCATCAGCACGCGACTGAACAGCTCCGGGCCGAAGGCAGAGACTCGGGTTTCGCTCCCTTCCCTGTTGCCGCCAGGTCACCTTGGATAAACCACTTGAGAAACCCGGTTTCCGCCATTGTAAATGGGAAATAATACAGACCTTGAAATTGTCTGAGAGCCCACCGAATCTCAGTCCTCTTGTCCTTGAGCATTCCTTGTGCATCGTTCACGTGGGCGCTCATAAGCCTTTTCCTACAGGACAGTGAGGACAAAATAAGATGATACGAAGTCGAGTACATACTTTGCTTCCCATTTTTCACCTTTAGGTCCAGTTATTTTTCTCTTTTAACCCCAAGCCAAAATAATTTCTGAAATCTTTCGAGGGTTTGATTGCCAATAAGACCCCCAAACACCTTAGCCCTGTGCCTCACCTTCCCAGCCCCCCTCAAAGTAATCAAAACCAGAAAGAACAATGAGATACAGTGAGTGAGATACACTGCAGGAATATAGGGATAATGTGTAGTAACGGTATGGGGCGTGGGAATGAGGGTGGAGATTACCAGCTAAAAAAGAGAGGGTGAAACAGAAGATAGGTGTGTGTTTTCACTTGTGAATCTCACTACAAGGTATGGAGCGCGTACGTATTTTGGCTCAAACGTGGTCAAAAACACGGTAATGTGGTAGCAAGGCAGGATCCAGTCATTGCAATGCTGTATGGCAACCACCTAGAGAGTAGAACGTGATGTTAATAATATGTGGCCTGCTAATGGGCTCATCCAAGGATCCTTCAGCCAGGCTAGTGATGCTGTACGTAAATACCTTAAAAAATATTAAGAATAGGTTTTTAGGATATGTACATTTGTTGACTTTTTTTTTTAATCACCTCTTTCAGAATGAGGAAATCGAAGCTATGGCAGCCATTTATGGAGAGGAATGGTGTGTTATTGATGACTGTGCCAAAATATTTTGTATTAGAATTAGCGACGATATAGATGACCCCAAATGGACACTTTGCTTGCAGGTATTTTTCCTCCTTCTCTACAGCCATTTTCCAGTTCCAGTATTAGCTATATGAATAAGTGTTATATTCTAATGATTATTCTTGTGTGTTATTTTCTAAATTATCTTTGTTGTTGGCTTTTTCAATGGTTGATCATCTAAACATATGAGTAGTTAAATCTGAGATCACTCTCAAATCATGCTTTAATTGATAGTTTCAATTTTTCTTATCTCACTTCTTTAAATTACTTAAAGTGTTAATGTACCTTTGACAGACTGGAGTTTTGCTTCTTTTCATTAGCTTCTCCATCTAATGGAGAATCTAAACCTGGAAAGATGACTAACATTTATGCAGAAGAACAGGTTAGTAATGTAGGTGATTCATAGAATAGATACTGATTTCTTCATTAATTAAGAATCAGTTATAGTTAGGATAAAAGAAATGGATGGCTTTCTTAATGCTTTATCTTTGATGACTGCTAATATGTGCTTTTAGCATAAAAGGTGCTAAATTGAGTTTTTGCCAGTGTTTGTTTTTATAATAATACTGATTTGAAAAGAAATGTGTATGGTTCTCTGTTATGTGTTAACTATTTCATATATTTAATAGTGTTTCATAGGATATTTTTCAGAAAAATACCCAGAAAATGTTCTAATGCCACTCTGTCCACTTAGGGTTAGGGTATATTGCTCCTATTACAGTTTTCCTTTTCCTTTAATCTCTGTCCTCCTCCCTCTTATTTTCGAACACTTTTTGTCCAGTTACTAGCTTTATATAGTTATTTTTGAACCTTGATGAAATGTAAACAAATTTGTTTTTGAACTGCATTGTAGGTGATGCTACCAAATGAATACCCAGGTACAGCTCCACCTATTTATCAGTTGAAGTAAGTTATATTTCTACATTTACATTTTTATAAAAAGATTATACTTTAAAAGATATTTCTCTATTCTGTACATTGTGTTTATATAAGATACTTTTCTTACTAAAATGTATATAGAAATTTAAAATATCTTTTGGGTTTTATACAGAGCATTTAAATAAATTAAATTATATAAAACACATTGAATATGCCACTTAGTAGAAAAGAGAATCACAGGGTTGATAGGGGTAAAATATCTACATAATTGTCTTTAGAGATGAGGAAGGAAACCTTCCTCTTTAGACAACCTAGTAATCTAGAAACCTTGGCCCTTAGAGTTTCTCCTAACCTCTTTATCTAGCCACAGTTCCTTGATGTGCCTCTGCCTAAGACTACCTGCCTTCCAGGAATTATCCATGATGCTTCGTGTTTCTCCCTGCCCCCTTCCTTCATTGTTGAAGAACTGTCTTCATAGCAATTCAAGCTTGGTCTTTATAAGTAAAGGTCACCTGTAAATGCAAGTGACCTTCCATCTACCTTTCCACCTTCATTTAGTAATATATATAAACCCATGGTAACAGGATTGTATAAAAAAATCTCAATTACTAGAATTTTTAATTAGTGTAATTACTTTTTATGCAAGGGTTTTAAAACCATAGTATTAAGACTTAGTGTTAGCCGGGCGCGGTGGCTCACGCCTGTAATCCTAGCACTCTGGGAGGCCGAGGTGGGCGGATCATTCTGAGCTCAGGAGTTCGAGACCAGCCTGAGCAAGAGCGAGACCCCGTCTCTACCAAAAATAGAAAGAAATTAAT
>CAUYSK010067467.1:0-11807 GCA_963575035.1 Avahi laniger | reverse complement strand
AGGGCAAGGGCATCATACGTAACCTAATCATCTGTACCCCCATAATATGCTGAAATAAAAAAAAAAACATTCTCAAAGCTGGTGTGCTGTGGTTATGCCCATTACAAAACACCGGACTTTAAGGGTTCTGTCAATAGTTTGCTTTGAGACATTTAAATTAAGCATGTTTTACAGAGCTGGGCTGGATTAGGATTACAGAATGTGATAAGGGAAATCTGGCCCTCCTTTCATTCGCAGTTAGGCTCGGGGGTAGCTCAGGTGGCCTGTCTTCTTGGCCACAGCTCCCCGGGTTAATGGCAACTGTCACTGACCAGCATCTGTCAACACTAAGAACTCTGTGTGTGTCATCTCTTCCAATCCTCTCAGCCACCCTGGGTGTGGATGCTCTGACCTTCTGGAACTGCTGCAGGCTCTAAGAGCATCCTTTTTGGTCACCAATTGTAGTGCGGTCAGGAGAGATGCTCCACCATCCCAGAGCAATGGCCAAAGGTCTACTCGGCTGCTCTTCTACTGGCCGCTTCAGAGGAGAGCGCCTTGGCGGGACTTCCGTGTGGAAGCTGTCATCACATAGCACGAGAACGGTCCGCTCAGCCAACGTCTCAGCACTCGCACCTCCAAACATGGGGCTGGGCGCTGGGGTACAGAAATCAAAGGGGCCTGGCCCCTAACCCTGGAGCTCAGTCTGAGGTGGACAGGAGTAAAAAGCCAATGAATTACACAGTTATGTGCATGACTATTTGTTCACTAGATTGAGAGCTGCCAGCACGGTGGCTGTCTCTGTTTTGCTCCGCACCAACTCCGCTCTCAGGCTAGCACAGTGTCTGCACATAGATGCCTCTCAATAAACACTCCCTGAACAAAGGAATTTTGAAACAAGGTAAACCAAATAGCACTCACTGCTTATGTTCATACCACAGACTTATAACCAAAGAAAATGTGTTTTCTCTACCTTTAAGGTACCCTGGGAGCATCTAGAAGCAGAGTATCAGGGTTATCTGTGTGCAGACGGTCTGATGTAGTGACAGCTCCGGGCTCATTGACCTTCACACCAATGAGGTGTCCGTGGTTAGAGGGACGTCATCCCCACAGGAAGGCCCACTGTCGTCGCTTCCAGCTCTCCTGAGTGAACCAAATGCAATACAGAAACTCCATGTGTGATCCGAGCTTCAGTCATACAATAGGCAAAGGCCCATCTCAGCTGTGTGTGTGGCTGCAGTAACACGGCAGCCCTGCAGTCGTCTCACAGACTTTGGAAAGGCAAACATCCAGAAAGATCTGTAGATCAAATGCTTCGGAGATCACCTTCAACCTAGCACTAAATTGCAAAGTGTAAAGATGGCATCATTCACTTTGGAAAATGACCATGTCAACAAGGAAAATGCTTTTGGATTATGGTCACTGACTTTCTCATTTTCTTTTCTTTTTCAAAAAATTTATTTTTTTAATTGACAAGTAAAAATTGTATGCCTTTATGGTGTACAACATGATGTTTTGATATATGTATACAACGTGGAATGGCTAAGTCAAGCTATTTAACATATGTATCACCTCACGTGCTTATTTTTTCGTGGTGAGAACACTTCAAACCTACTCTCTTAGCAATTTTCAAGTATGCACTACTGTTGTTGACTATATCACCATGACGTACAATCGATCTCCTGAACGTATTCCTCCTGTCTAATGGAAACTTTGTACCCTTTGACCAATTTCTCCCCTTTCTCCACCCTCCCAACTGCTGCCTCAGCCCTTGGTAACCACCATTCCACTCTCCGCTTCTGTGAGTTCCACTTTTGCAGATTCCACAGATCTGAAAAGATCATGTGCAGTGTTTTTTTTCTGTTTTTATGTGGCTTATTTCACTTAACATAATATCTTCCAGGTTCAGCCATGTTGTCACAGATGACAGAAATTCCTTCTTTATGGCTGGATAGTGTTTCATGCTGTATATTCACCACATTTTCTTTATCCATTCATCTGCTGATGGACACTTAGGTTGAGTCCCTGTGTTAGCTATTGCAAATAGCGCTGCAGGGAATACGGGAGTGCCTGCGTCTCTTCAACATACCGATTTTATCTTGGATATATGCCCAGTCGTGGGATTGCTGGATCATGTGTCATTCTATTTTTAGCTTTTTGAGGAACTTCCATATTGTTTTCCATACTGGATGTACTAATTTACTCATTCTCTTCCTTTCGAGGCCCCATTTGCAAGACAGTTAAGCAAGTTCTGAAAAAAGCCCACATATGCAACACCTCACCTAAAGTAGCAATCTCTGGTTGTAATCCCTTTTCATAATTAGCATGACTAAGGAGCATCATGCCCTCCCTCTGAAATGGTCTTCAGAACTAGAACCATGGGGTGAAGCAACATTTCCCTAATGTGACATCTGTGTGAAGCCTACAGGGAATTCCACTCACGCATAGAATTCATTATTCCATCTAACCAGCCACTGGGCATATTGAATTGAATGGTCATATGACATTCAATTCAGATGTGAAGGAAGAACCAACCCATACTGTGAAAACTCAGCCACACTGAAGCATGCATAAGCCTGAGCGAATGTTCTCTCCAGGTATGTGGCTGCCAGGCCCCCAGCTGTCCGCCCTGCACAAGAAAGAGGCCCTTCCACATTATCCCAGGTGAGCACTCAAGGAGAAAACCTGATTACAGCGTGTGCTGAAGGACACCGAGGGACGCCATGCATAGAGAGGTACAATCGTGCTTCCTAACTTTAAACAGTCTGTCACAGACATGGGGGGCTAAATAAAAAAATTAAGTTCTGCAAAAACAAACTGTGTGTGTAAAATAATTACGTATATAAAAAGTTGATTTATCCAAATACTAATAATGAATTAGCAATAAATTGGCAACTGAATGCAACAGATAAAAAGCCTAAGACTTTAGTAGGGGCACTATAGATCAGAGTGGCCCAGCTTGGCCTCACAGACGCGGTGGGGCCGCAGACGGCCTTCGACGGTGCACAGGCTGGGAACGCTCAGTATTCTTTCGCCCCACCTATTTAGCCACGAAGGCTGAGTTTTTGATACCTAGAGTTTGACTCCCCCTGACGGGTCTGCTGCTGCTTGTATTGTGACCATGGCCACTTTCCAAGGAGAACGGCCAAGCTCCATCTGATAACGATGTGTTTTCTGGGTTCATTAGTGCCCCCAGCAATTTCAGCAGGGCCGTCTGGGCTGCAGCATTGCGGAGGGCTGGGCTGGTGGAGCGTCCACGCTGCGGCTTCCCCAGAGGGCCACCCAGCCTCCTACTGCAGCGTCACCCAGGGGTCTTCTGCCAAATAGCACGAGAGCCTTCTCGACTCCTTCTGATTCCGTCCTGGACAGCAAGGCCGTGGGCTGGCGTGGGGGCTACAGAGACGATTGAGACATGGCCTTGGTGGCCTGGAGGGGCACACAGTCCTTATATAAATTCAGCTTAAGGTAGTATGACCACAGTGACAAGCAAAGGGAGCTGAGGGAACAGGGAAGGAGTTAGTGAAGGCTTCCTGGAAAATGAGGCACAGGAAATGAGGCTTGAAAAAGTAACCAAGCCAAGGGAGGGAGCCGATGGGAAGGGCTTCCGGAGAAGAGAGAACACCAGGAGCAAAGCCGTGGAGGTGAGAGACCGGGGGCAGGCACAGGTGCGCTGGCGCAGCTGTTTGCTAGAGCTGATTGCTAAATGCTCAAGGATCTTCTGTTGTTAAACCTCCGGTAGCTTGAATTTGCCCACGGTGGGAGTGTTTATGCCACAGAAATCAGAAAATGCTGTAAAATAAGGATTTTTTGTTGTGTTTTTTGGGGAACCAGCTGACCAGCATAACATGGGACCATATATGTGAGGAACCAATAGCAACTTTTTAATTTTAGAGGTCATGAGACTCGTGGTTAGGAGTAAAGAAGTTCATGCTGAGGACGCTGGGTTCTCTCGTGTGCTCCGAGGAGGCCCCAGGCCTTCAGAAATGAACACAACCAAGAGCTTCGACACCGTCGGCATCCACTGGCTTTCAGCTCTGCTTCCTCCTAATATCTCTCGGTCTCTCTCTTTCCCTCATTTTTCTCTCTCTCCTTCTCACCCTCTCTTTCTCCTAATGCTGTCTCTGTTCCAGATGTCAGGAAACATAACCACTAAGGTTCTTAAGATTTTAGTATGATAGCTTCGACTCCTGAAAAAGGCTTATTTCTTCTTCTCCATTCCAGTTCCAAAACATCCTGGGGAAATACCGTAATTGGCTCACTTTGCCAGGTTCTCACTGCTGGACCAACCAACTACAGTGAGGGGACGTAGGACCCGGGGCAGGGCTGTAATCGGTCCCTATTTGATCACATGTCCATCCAGGACCAGCCAGCTGTGGCCAGAGGTTACTGAACAGCACAGCTTGCAGAGTAACCATGTGGCTGTGTGGGGCAGTCTTTCGCAGAGGAGGGGAGGGCCTGGAAAGAAGGGCAAGGCAGAGGAGAGTGACGGAAGGGCTGCGAGGCAGGAAGGCTTCGGAGTGGCAGGCCTGGGCTCTGCCTGGGGATGGCTCAAGTGCAGGCTGGAGGCGCCTGGGGCGTCGGGTCCTGATCACAGATTGCCATGGCCCGTCGTGGAGGATGAGCGTGTGACAGGTTAGACTCGCGGCAGAGAGAGCAGTTAGAGGGCAACTGCTCTCATCCAGGCAAGAATTTGTTTAATTTATTTCCTCTGACCTTACACTTACAGTGTCGTGTGGTGCTGCTGCTTCTCCTGTTTGCTGGCTTCGTCCTATTGCCATTCATCTCTTTCTTCCCCTGGTTAATTTGCAAGGGCTCGCTATGTCGGTCAGGCTTCTCCGAGAGACGGAACCAACAGGTACATGGAGAGATATATGGACGCGTGAGAGGAGATTTATCAGGGCACTTGGCTCCGTGATTATGGAGGCAGAGAATCCCATGAAAGGCCATCTGCGAGCTGAGACCTTGGGATGCCAGTAGCGTGGCTCAGTCCAAGTCTCAAAGCCTCAGAGCCAGGGAAGCCGATGGTGTCATTTTCAGCCCAAGGCCGAAGGCCTGAGAACCGAATGTGAGGGCTGCGGGTGTCAGTCCTGGGGTCCCGCAGAGAAAGAGAGGAAACTGCCTTTTCTCTGCCTTTTTTATTCCACCCAGACCTAGCCAACTGAACGGGGCCCTCGCACAGCAAGGGTGGATCCTCCCCCCCTCAGGCCACCGACTCACACATCAGTGTCCTCTGGACACCCTCCCGGATACATGCAGAAGTCACCCTTTACTGGGTCTCTGGGTTTTGCTTCTTTCATTCAAATTGACACCTAAACTTAACCGTCACACTTGCTACACTAGTGGTTATCTTCCGTCACCCAAACGTCGTCAGCAAACTCTTCTCTGCTTTATACCGAACAAGATGCAAACTATTTCTGCATGGTCAGGCCTTGTAACCCCCCACCATTGCCCCCCTTGATGAGCCCTTTAAGAGATTTTTGTCCCTTAGACCTCCAGAGTGCTCTCCTGCAAAGATTATCATAACAGCTTGGTGTGCCTTATTTTATCTCATGTTAATAAAGAAGAAGCATAGAGCAGTGTGAAGAATATCAAATAAGAAGAAGGAGAAGGGGTTGAAATAGGATGGAAAAGCAAGAGAGAGGCAGGGGTGCAGCCACTTGGGCTGTGTGGCTGGAACTCAAGGGTGAGCTGGGAGGGAAGGAGGTTGAGCCTGGTGGACAGGAGGCTGCAGGCAGAGCAGTGGGAGAGGGGAAAGGAGAGGAGAGAGAAGTCCAGGATAGCGTCTTAATTATTGTTGGTTTTTTGCTTCTGTTTCTTTGTGGAACTGCGTTGGTTCCCCAGGCTGATTCACCTGGGGTCCCAGATGAGTTATAGATCCTAATTTGCTAAGTTTCTTTGTGGAAGTTATTGTTTAAAATCCATCCAGTGAAGTCTGTGGATTTTTAATCGAAATAAAAATGGAAACAGATACAGAAAAGGACACTGAGTGAATAGCTCAATGAATTTCCATACACTGAATACATCTGTCTAACCGGCATCCAAGTCCAGAAATAAAATACTATCTGCACTTAGGAAGAACCCTTCATGCTCCCTTTGGGTCACTACTAAGCTGCAAGGATAAGCAAAACCCTCGCTTCTAATAGGAGAGATTATTTGCACCTGTTTTTGTTTTCTGTGTCTATCAACAGACTCCCACAGTAGATTTCTCTTTTGGGTCCAGCTTCTTTGGTTCAACATTCTGTATGTGATATTTACCCGCATTGTAGCAAGAAGCTGGAGATCATTCGTGCTCATTGGTATGTAGAGTCCCACTGGGTGAATACGCTGCAGTTTATCTATCCTGTGGATGAGCCTTTGGGCAGTCTCCAGTTTGGGGTTACCGTGAAAGTGCTGCTGTGGCACATCAGTTAGCTGTTACTGTGAACCTGGTATACTAAGTCCTTTATTCCCCAAACTAATAATTTATTTGGCATCAAGGGATAGGTCAAAGCTTTTAACCAGGCCTGAATTTAGCCAATCTAATCTTGGTCACAGAGGACTGTGAAGGGCAATGGAGAAGGGGAGAGGAGGAGGGTAGGAGAGAGAGAGAGAGAAACAGCCATAATAAAACAGAACAAAAATTTGCCTTAGGCCAAATGCAACTCATTGGCAAGGCAAGATCACAAAATTATAGTGCACTTTAATCCCCTGGGACACTCTGCTTCCATAAGCTGGTCCTCTTCTCTCACAGCCAGCTCCAGACGGTGATAATAGAACAGTGTAACATTTCATTTAATCCATCATTAACATGCCGTGGTCACGCTTCCCTCAACATCTGCCCATGTTACTATTTTTGTTAGAAGACAAATCCAAAATTTAATTATTCATTTTGCTGAGAAAGATACTGTCATGTTTTAAATTGCTTCTCCCTCTCACCCCTTTTGTTCTTTGTATCTCCATATGCATTTGCCTTTGAGATTAGAACTGAGCCTCTTCACTACGCAGGAAACAAAATAAAAATAATCTCTAAATAAGGCCATGCACAACGGGCAGCCAGAGTTTGTAGTTAGAAACACGCACACATGGAGTTTTCCACTATAAGAATTTTCTACCTTATTTGAGTTGACATTTAGCCTGTCATCTAAACTGTAGAAAATGACTCTTTTAAAATACACTGGCAGAGCCCTGATGACCTTGCCGTCTGCACAAATGATTTTAACTTTGGAATTTAATGCAAGACGTAGTAGCAAATGTTGCATTTCCATCTCATAGCTTCAACCAATGACCATGGTCCCTACATGAAACGCAAGAAGGGGAGCGGAGGGGTGGGACCACAGGGAGAGAAGAGCCGGGACAGGAATGGGCATTACATTGGTCATTAACTGAATCGTGACAATGGCTTCTTCCACATTTCACAGGTGCAGCTGCGAAGCTCGTGGAAATATTTATAATTTGCAGTAAATACTGTCATCCTGGCAATTGACTCTCTGTCTCTAAATACCGTGTTTAGGATGAGAATTTTGGAGGAAAGTCCTGCCAACAAGCCTAAACAATTTTTCTGCATCATTGATCAGTTTTTCGTTTGGAAAGGAAAATGTTTGATTTGAACAGCTTTGCTTTCTTTCAGCCCTTTAGCTGAAAGAATGCTAGATCAAGAGCCCAAAGACCTGGGTGCCAGTCCTGTCTCTGCCGTGTATGAGCTGTGTGACCCTGGACAAGTCACAACCTCTCTGGGCCTCTGTTTCTGTCTCTGTAAGTGGTATAATATTGCAATTATTATTGCTCATTACAGCCCTGCTTGTTGCTGATGAGACAAGCTTATAACAAAACGTTACCCTTAGGAAAATGAGTCTCACAGAAATCATGCACCAGCTAACAATGTAAGTGTTTGCACTCTGCCCTTCTGCTAATTTTTCTACTCTGCCTGTGGATTCTGGACCCATCAGGAATGGCCACATGTATGCACAGGTGACCTGTCTGGACACTATAAGCAGTGTTGGATTTGTCCCCACTATGGTCATGCTGCCTCAGCAGCAGAATTTGAAGGACTCTAGAGAGGCCTCCCAGCTCTAAAACATCCTGCAATCACTTCGTACCCAAAGTTCCAACCTCAGGCCTTTTCAGTCAAATGGAAACCACATGGGATGAGGACTTTCAACAGTCAGATAAGGAGGTAGGTGTCAAGTGATTTTTTCCAGCATCACGGATGACCTTGATAACAGGCCTGAGACTTGGGACAAACAGAGAGAACAGAAAAGGTGTCAGCTTTGCAGCAAGCCAGCCTATCTCTGGGTGCTGGGGTAAAAGCCGCAGTCCCTGTGCTCAAGGGGGTCAGTCTAGTGATGGCCCAAGACATAAGCAGGTAATAGTACAAGGCATAAAGTGGAAAGATATGGAAATCCATAAATCGCAAGCTCAATATTCTCTTTTCATAGGTGAGAAAACTGAGTCCCAGAGAGAGAGTAAGAACTTGTCCAAGGCCACCTGGCTGGTGACAGAGTCATACCGAGGACCCAGGCCTTCCACCTCAGAGACAATTGCTCTTTTCATCAAGCCCCTTCCCAGGCATTCTAGATTCCTCCCTCTTCCCGGAAGGACTGATGCTTATTTAGTGCCCTGAGCTTGCTTAGCCAGGTCTGGGCTAAGTGTCTACATGGATATTCTGCTTTTAATCCTCCAAATCAATCTCATGGGTGATGTACGATCACTTGTAATTTTACAAGGGAGTAAATGGAGTGTGGAGGAGATCAAATCTATCCTCTTCCTTCCATGGTCATAGAATTGTGTGGCCAGGCATAGAAAGATAGACTACATTTCCCAGCATTCTCTGCAGTGGGGTATATGACTATGTTTTCTCCCACAGAATAGAGCTGACAGGTGCCACTTCCTGGGCAGAGCTTTTAAGAGAGTGAGGAGGGTGCCTCCTTGATCTTCTGTCTCTTCTTCCACTGACTAGATGCATGTGATGTAAAGGCCCTTGGGATGAGTAGAGACTCCAGAAGAAGCAGCTGGAAGGAATCAGTTTCCAGGTGTGGAGGAGAACCTCCAGCCTACCCAAGCACCTGCCTAGACTGCTAACTGAGCAAGACTAAGTTTCTATGTCTTTCCGTCGTTATATAGTGGGGTCTATTGTACAGTGATCAGCTGTCCTAACTATGACAATGAGATGTAATCTAGAATGGCTAATTTACACACACAAGACCACACAGCAATGTGGTATCCTGGTCATGATTTTTACTAAGGTCTGTCTGAGTCTACAGTCTAAACTCTTAAATCATTAATCTCCAAGGTGGGACACAAGACAATGCAATGCTGAGGAGGACCGGGTTCAAATATTGAGACATTCTATTAATATTTGTGTTTTGATTTTGTGTACATTTTAAAATGTAGATGCCGTATCAGTACAGTTGTATATGAATAGAATTTATAAATAAAATACATGTTATATATTGGTGATATTTTTTCAAAATTTTTTTTACCGATGGAGTGAACTGTCTGAACAACTGGCCTGAGCTGTCCTCACTGTAAAGGAGGGGGCCAGGCAGTGACGGTTTTGCCCCTGCGGTTTGCTGCCTGTGACATTCAGATTTCAAACCAGAGGGACCTTTGTAGATGTTACCTCTTTTTCATTGTTCCTGATCAATCTTCACCATCAAGCCTTTGTCTTTTGCAACTTAGAAGAACAGAAAAAAACTTCTTTTGCTTTTCCTACTTTGCCAATCCTCCCTGGAGCCCCCAGGTAACGTTCTCTTTGGAATCCGTGGCCAGTGCGTGTTTGAAAATGGATATCTGTCACCAGGTGGCTTCATCCTCGCAGGCATGCTTGTGAGCCGTGCTGCCCTGCCTGCTCCTTGCTCACACACGTGTCTCTGTGTTAGAGGCTTCACCTGAAGTCCGCAAGGATGACTTTCCCGCCAGACTGCAGGTTCCCTGTGGCCCAGACTGCAACGTATCTCAATAACTCTTCCAAGTCTCCCACCTGCTGCCCGGCCTCCTCAAGGCCAGGAATTCCAGCCCAATACACAGCACCTACTAGCTCCTTTTAGCGTGCTCTTCTCTCCTAGGCATTAAGGGGCTCTACCAGTTCTTATCGCTGCATAATAAATTACCCCAAAACTCAGCTTCTTAAAATACCAACATTTATTTTGCTCATGAATCTGCAGTTCTGGCAGGGCCGGATGGGGACGGCTTGCCTCTGTTCCACTTGGCTTCAGCCGGGCTGTTTGGAGGCTGGGAGCCGGAATCACTGCAGGCGAACTTACTCATACGTCTGCTGCATGAGGTTGGCTGTCGGCTCATCTGATGCTGTTGGCTAGAACAATCGCACGTGACTTCTCCTTGCGGCCTGGGCTTCCTCACAGCATGGTGGCTGGGTCTTGAAGGTGAGTGTCGTGAGAGAAAGTGAGCCAAAGGGAAGTCATATCACCTTTTATGACCCAGCTTTAGAAGTGCCACAGTGTCACTTCCACTACATTCCAACAACTGAGTTATTTGCAAAGTCCTCCTCGCCCCAATTTCAAGGAGAGGGAAAATAAGCTCCGTCTCTTCATGGGGGAGAGTAATGTTCTGGGAGCACATGTGGACGCAGAAATATTTCTGTGCCGTTTGGGAAAGATACATTCAGCCACAGCGATTCTGTGGTGGTGCTGTAGGCTCTCCCGGCCAGGATATTTTATTTCTTTGCATTTTTGATTATCATATGCGTACTTAGGGTTACTGGAAACTGCAGACTTCAAATGTCTTGCTCTTTGACTTAGCCGTTCAAAATTTAAACAAAAATTCCCAATAATTTATAGGAAAAGCACCACACATTCATAAAATATTTATTAAAAATACTCTGTGTCAGGAATAAAATAAGATTCTTATTGTTTATGCCAGCACAGAGCATGATCTTACACTGATGCTTGTTCTGACACTCGTGGGAGACATGATTTTTCAAGAGCTTTCAAAATAAATTCTTCTCTTGCTGTCTGCACTCACATTTCCATCTGTTTGTGGTTGACATCCGCGGCGCTCCAACTGTCTTCAAGGTCATTTGCAGCAAACTTTTATTGCATCAAAGTACACACTTTCACTTGATGAAACTACTGACAGAATTATTGGACGGATGCATGTCAGTGCACTTCAGCCGACAGTGCTCTTGGATCTGGCTAAAGCTTCCCACCGAGGACACGGCAGTGTTTCAGCACAGTCCATAGCTGCGTTTGTGAAAAAGAAAGTTTTGGAAAGAAAGGAAACCTAAACTAATTAACCCATGAGACATGTTCAAGATTGGCCAATCCCACTGAATTGGCCTCGAAAGCAAAGCCAAAACATTGCTTTACGCTTCAAAGGTACGCTGTGCAACTGGAAGTGGGCTGTTTATCTCATGTGGACACACTCTGGCTCACGAACTCATCCTATTGCACACTCCTGCTCACTAATCTTCCGGAAATAGACCCTGTTCCCAATTTCTACCACCTCCATCCTGGCAGAGGCTCATTATCTCATGCCTCACATGGTGGAAGGGGCAGACGAGCTCCCCGGGCCTCTTTTTATAAGTGTGCTAATGTCATCTGTGAGGACTCCACCCTGATGACCTCATCACCTCCCAAAGACCCACCTCCAGAAACCCTCACATTGGAGATTAAGTTTCAACATATGAGTCGTGAGGGGGGCAATGTAAACACTCCATCTATAGCACCTGCTAAACATCTGTGTACATTTTCCAGGTGGGTGACAATCGCTCATGTTTCCATTACTTGGTTCCACATTCCTTCCTAAGAATATTCTTTCTGGTTTCCAGTGGCCAGCAGAGTTCCCGAGCTGGTTGCGTGGCATGTACTCAGAGAAGTCTAGAGACTGTTGTTTGG
>CAUYSK010067463.1:0-18590 GCA_963575035.1 Avahi laniger | reverse complement strand
TTGAGAAGTTGTGTAATTTGAACAAGCCTACTTTTCTGGGCCTCAGTTTTGTCATCTGTAAAATAGGGATGATCATGTCTACTTCTTGGGTTTGTTGGGAGGATTAAAGGAATTACTGCAAGCAAAATACTTCATATAGCTGTATAGAAAATTCCAGGAAATGTCCTCATTTTAATTTTTAAATTTTGCACTAATGACATGTTCACTGTTTGGATTAAGTTATAGCTTTTTTTTTTTTTTGAGACATAGTGTCACTCAAACTCCTGGGCTCAAGTGACCCTCCTCCCTCCACATGCCGCCACACCCAACTAATTTTCATATTTTTTGTAGAAGTGAGGTCTCACTATGTGCTCAGACCAGTGACTCTTGGGCTCAAGTGATTCTCCTGCCTTGAGCTCCCAAAGTGCTGGGATTACAGGTGTGAGCCACTGTGCCCAGCCTACTCCTGTAAATTCTTAAACTAATGTAAGCAGGATTTAGTAGTAGAGATTCATATCTACACTTCCTCTACTTGCCTACTTTTTTTCTTTGCTGTTTTTTTCCTTTTTGTTGATCAAAAGCCAAAAAGCATGTCTCCCCATAAAGCTTCCTTGAAAGCTTTTTCACAATTCTAAACTAAAATTCAGTTTTAATGATACAAAAGCATTGAGGATGAGTAAGCTATTCTCTGTATCCCCTTGAAGGAATTCCTTTAGGCTAGGAGTGAAAGTTAATAGTGTTATAAAATATGCAGCACAAATGTTTTCAAAATTGTACCAGAAGGCAGGGCATGGTGGCACATGCCTATAGTCCCAGCTACTTGGGAGGCTGAGGCAGTAGGATCGCTTGAGGCCAGGAGTTTGAGGTTGCTGTGAGCTAGGCTGATGCCACGGCACTCTAGCCCAGGCAACAGAGCCAGACTCTGTCTCAAAAAAAAAAAAAAAATTGTACCAGAAGATGAGCTTTTCAGGTTCTTTCAAAGAAAGAACAAGAAAGGAGAAATTCTAAAACATTCAGTTGGCTGAACTGAAGAGGTGCCAGAGAAGTTGAGGGTAAAAGCATAATGTCAGAGAAAAGCTGGAGTGCTGAAAGGGCTATCTGCTCATGCGGAATGAGCGTGCCTCAACATCTTCACGTGCTTCTGCCAAGTAAATGGCCTATTATCTGCTGAAAACTTGGGATAGAAAAAGGGATAGAGGATATTGAAGCTCATAAGAGACAAAAGATCTGAGTATTCCCTCCTTGTGCTGAAATGGTAAAACTCTAAACCCCACTCTAATCCTGGGAAAGTATCAGCTTTGGAATAAGGCATTAGCTACAATTCTCCATACAGCCAATTCCTCCATTCCCCCCCCCAAACATCTCAGTCTTAGTGTTTGAATCCTCTGGAGACACAGACTTTTCAACCTATCTAGAGCTCTAAGTAGAAAAATTTCTCAGCTAGAAATTTCAGTGAATGCCCGATTTGGAGGAGGTAGCAACTAGAAGTTTAGACAACTATAACCCTTTTTGATCAATAGCCTCTTATTAAAAAAAATCAGTTGCTACATATTTGATGACTGTTGACTAGAGGAAAGGAATTTTGAAGGCAAGGGAACAGAGGAAGATGAGAGTAACAAGGATTTGCTCAGGATCCTGAAAAATGTAAAGTCATTGCTTATGTGTTTTCTGAAAACTTACCCTATAATTTTTATTAATAGAATCAACTTCAGCATACAGTTATAAAAATAGGCTCTCGTTTCAAAAGGAAGATAATGCTTTTCACCCACCATCAGGATAGCAAATGTCATTCATTTATCCGGTGATCCTGCTCCTCCTCTCTTTCAAACTTATGATCCCAAAGAAATATAGTTAAAGTAGGCCAACTGGATAGGGATACAGTTTATTACCAAGGGTCAGAGGAAATTAACTGGTACATATAGGGACTGAATCCATGACATCTGTTTTCTTTAGGATATATCTCAATAGCCAGTGTTACTACAGATGTTCACACTAACAAATGTATCACTGTGGATAAAGAAAAGTGCTTTAGGACAACGGGAGGCAAAAACCTTCAGTTCAAACTGAGTGCTCCCAAGTCAAACCATTTCTGAATTCAAAACCAGTATTCAGAATTTTTAGTACATGTTAATTTATACATGAAAATGGTGGAAGCTATTTACTAATAGAGCACTTGCTGGTAAACATGTTAATGCCTTAGCTGCTATGTGGGGACCTTGGTCAATTCATCAAACCTCTCTAAAACTTGATAATCTCTATAATATGTAAAGCCACCCCTCAGAGATTGTTACATTAGGGAAGAGAACACCTCAAAAGGCACTTAAACTTTTTGAAAGATAGTAAAAAAATTCAGGATGATGGTTAATGGATTCCCAGGCAATTCACACCTCTCCATAGGGGGCACCAGGGAGTACACAATAAATCAGCATTCCAAACTATCAAAGATACAAAAGAGCCAAAAACTTACCTTACAAACTGATCTCGTCCACCCACTGCAAACTGGTGGGTATTGGCAGGATTCACATAGATAGTATACAGCCCCACTTTCTTCTCTTTCTCTTTTGTCACCACCAGTTTCCTTAAGTAGAAGAACATACAAAGTTATATTCTCCAAAAGATCCAGATAGTCATGGCAAGTGAGAGCCAAGAGAGTAATAAAGACATGGCTAATAAAAAACCAAAGAGATTCTCATTTGGAAAGAAAAAAAAAGTGTTTTGGTTTTTTTTTGTTTTGAATGTTGGCACAAGAAAAGCGTACACATTTACTATATGCCACTTTGGGTACTGGGAAAAAAAAAAATGTAGTGAAGTCATTTTCTAGCGTTCCTTAAGAAGCATAAGCTAAAGGTATATGAATGTACTATTCCTCAGGAAGCTTCAGTTTAGCTGCAGTCCAACACAATAACAATCAGTCATTAAATAGGCAATATTACCCATACATCTTCCCAATCACCTGGGAACAAAGAGGGGGTAGAGGAAGAATCATAGAAAAAGTGGGCTAAAAAAAGACCTTAAGGTAAAGAAGACCTAAAGGTCACAGTCTATCCCCCAAATTCCAGAAAAATATCATTTAAAACCTAGTTTTAAAAATGAACAATGAACTGAGGAGGGTGAGGCAAGAGCATCTCTTGAGGCTAGGAGTTCAAGACCAGCCTGGGCAACACAGCAAGACCCCATTTCTAAAAAATAAAAAAAAAAACTAGCTGGGCATGTTAATGTGTATACAGTCTCAGCTACTTGAGAGGCTAAGGCAGGAGGATCATTTGAGCCCAGGAGCCAGAGACCAGCCTGGGCAGAATAGTGAGATGCTGTCTCAAAAAAACAAAACAAAAAAAGAAGTATACTGAAAAATGACAAGCCATAGTTTTCTTTTCTTTTCTTTTTTTTTTTTTTTGAGACAGTCTTGCTCTGTCACCCAGGCTAGAGTGCTGTGGCATCAACCTAGCTCACAACAACCTCAAACTCCTGGACTCAAGCAATCCTCCTGCCTCAAGCCTCCAGAGTAGCTGGGACTACAGGTGCGTGCCACCACGCCTGGCTAGTTTTTTCTATTTTTAGTACAGACAGGGTCTTGCTCTTGTTCAGGCTGGTCTTAAGCTCCTGACCTCAACCGATCTTCCCACCTCAGCCTGTCAGAGTGCTGAGATTATAGGCATGAGCCACTGTGCCTGGCCCACAGTTTTCTAACATAGGGTCAACCCAAAGGAAAACAGCATTCTTCTTCCCTTATCTGAAGCAAAGTAGGAAAGGGGATTCTTATAAGGATACTTGTTTGTAAGGCTGAAAGAGCATTTCTAAATTAATCTGGCTGTAACACAAGACAAGTGATCCTCAGGAGGGAATGGGACCCTGATGAAACACTAGAAAACTCTACAAAAGCACTTTATGTAACCAAAACATTTGTATTCCCATAATATTCTGAAATAAAAGATTTCAGAACCCTAGAAAACTTCAGAAGGTTAGCCAGAAGAATCTGGCTAAACAATTACAATTTTGTCCTAGCTTAAGGGCGTTACTACGAATACCCTTCCCATATCTCAGTGTCCAACCAGTCTATAACACTGAGAAGATTAGTAAATTTACAGGAAAGACTTCAAAAAACTACAGGAAGGGGCTTGGCTTTAGATTTTGTTTTTAATTGTAAAGTTTTACTAGTTTCTGATGCCACAGAAACAAAAAGACATATAATCATGACAGAAACTTTCTTTGTAAGGAAATGATTTTAGCATCCTCTCTGCATGGTCAAAGTCACTCCAGCCTCGACTTGCTCTAGGCAAAGTGGAGAGATCTTATGTGATTTTAAACTCTTTGCAGATTTCCATTAAAAGAATACAGAGGGGCCGGGCGCAGTGGCTCACGCCTATAATCCTAGCACTCTGGGAGGCCGAGGCAGGTGGATTGCTCAAGGTCAGGAGTTTGAGACCAGCCTGAGCAAGAGCGAGACCCCGTCTCTACTAAAAATAGAAAGAAATTAATCGAACACCTAAAAATATATAGAACAAATTAGCCAGGCATGGTGGCGCATGCCTGTAGTCTCAGCTACTTGGGAGGCTGAGGCAGTAGGACTGCTTGAGCCCAGGAGTTTGAGGTTGCTGTGAGCTAGGCTGATGCCATGGCACTCACTCTAGCCTGGGCAAAAGAGTGAGACTCTGTCTCAAAAAAAAAAAAAAAAAAACTGTCCTCAAGTCTGGAGAAGTTGGAGACGAGCAAGGCATTTACTCTGCATATCACAGTCCCTGTCTCCTGGGGCTGGGGAGCAGAATTTCATGCCACGATTCTCAAACTTCAGCTTTCAGCAGAATCTCCTGGAGGGCTTTTCCTTTATTTTTTTTAATTTATTTTTTATTTTTTTGAGAAAGGGTCTTGCTCTGTCACCCAGGCCAGAGTGCAGTGGCACAATCACAGCTCATTGCAACCTCCAACGCCTGGGTTCAAGTGATCCTCTTGCCCCAGCCTCCCAGTTGCTGGGATACAGGCACACACCACCACACCTGGCTAATTTTTTTTAAATATTTTGTAGAAACGGGGTCTTGCTACATTGCCCAGGCCTCCGGAGGGCTTTTATAATACGAAATGCTGGTTGCTTCCCCAGAGTTTCTGATTTAGGAGGTGGAACCCGAGAATTTGCATTTCTGACGAGTTCCCAAGTGATGCTGGCACTGCTAGTCCCTGGATCAGACTCTGAGAATCAACTTGTGTAAAGTGCTCTGTGTCTGGCCAAGAGCAGGGGCTCAACATCATGTGAGCACATCTCGATTATTTCCATAACCAACCACCATCAAATATTATCTTGATTTCCAGTTGGGGAAACTGAGGCCCAGAGAAGGCAGTAACTACTGGGAGTCATGAGGGAGGACAGGAAGTGCCAGAGCTGGAACTTGAGCTTAGGTTGAAGGCTCTTCCACTGGCCTGGAGCAACCTGGCTTCCCCCTGAATTCCCCAGTCAGTGAAATGTGCTTGGGGACACGCCCACCCCCCAACCCTCTCATTCCAACCTCAGCAAACTCCTTCCAGTCTCCCAGCCCCTTCCGAGATTTTATCTAAGACCTGCTCTGCCTGGCTCTGGATCTGCTTTGCGGATTCTGCTTCCTGCCACCTCCCTTGCCTGGAACCCAGGGCAGGTCTCAGCGGGGTCCTTCCTGCCGCTCCCTGCTGGTCCCTGGGACCCAAGCCTTGGCCCCAGCAGGCTGCGTGGACGCAGGGCAGCCTGAGCCAAGTTACAGAAGGGACGGTCCTGAGGTCTCCGAAGGGTCACATAAGACACTCCCAGTTAACTTCCCAGAGCTCGTGCGAAGCCACTTTGCATCGTTGTCTCATTTGCTCCTGTGACTTGTACAGAAAATGCCTTTCCCAAGGCATCCAGGCCGACTTCGGGGTGAAGGCCCCCCTCGCTGGCCTTTCATTTGCTCAGTCTTTCAAATATTCACTGGGTGTTTGCTCCATGTCAGAGGCGTGCTGGACTTTGAGAACACAAGGGTGATTAAAACACTGTGACAAGCTCATGGTCAGGCTGAGAAGGCAATGCTGCCCTGCAACAGCCTCATCACAGGGGCGTGTCCAAGGCTGGACCCTGAAGACCACCTTGAAGAGTCCCCAGAGGGCACAAGCCCAGTCTTCACCTGCAGCCGGTGTCCAGAGCCGCCTGGTGTGTGAGCGGAGGCTCCCCGCAGCACCCCGGCCCTGGCCCTCCAGGCTGGGGCGCGAGGTGGTAACGCGTGGCTGACCCCCCAGAGAAGTGGGCAGACTCCCCCTGTGTGGGGACGTGATGACCCATGAGACTGCCGGCCACCAGGAAGTGCGGGCACATCTGCTTTCTGGGGCTTAATGACCAAGACAAGCTGCTTCTCAGAAACAACCGCCTCTAAAGAAGATGTTCAAAAAGCTAACGCACTGTGTTTCGGCGATTCTAAGAGGTATGCTTTTTCACACTTTAATCTCCCTGAAACCGGGGTGTGTCTTACAATAACTGCTGGCCAGGGGCCCCCTCAAGGGAGGTGTCGTTGCCTGCTCATGCCGAACGTCGGATCTCCTGTGGGATTCTGTGGCTTGGAAGAAAGTCCCGGAGACAATAGAGGAGTATTCTTTTAACCTCTAGGAACCAAATGGTTGTGGGCTAGGGTGGAGAAGGGTGGTCAGCCAGACGTGTTTAGCAGCATTCCTCACGTGGGAGCCGACGCTGGGCCGCGCGGAACGATGGCACAGCCAGCGCCAGAGCCCCACGCCAGTGGCTCGTCGCCATCTGCGGATTCCTGTAAGAAACGCTGCATCAAGCTGTGCTTCCCTTGGCGGAAGGGTCGGGAGGCCACAGAGGAACCTTCCGGGGAGCAGGAACTCTCTCCTGGTCTGGGTGGCAGTGAACTCAGCGGTGTGCTGGGACGCCGGGTCTCTGAGGCGGGGGACGGGCAACCCCTGAAATGCAGCATTTGCCAATTTCCTTGCTGTACATACTCCCGTTACCACTGGTTTTTTTTTAAACAAAAGGTCTCTCATATTTATTACTGAGCCAGCTTATTAGCACAGAGCATATAAACAAAGAAAACTCATTTCCCAGTGAAATGTGACTGTCCGGATAGCAGTGACATTTTCAGCTTGATATGGTAAGACGATGGTGACCTCGATGCAGCATAAATACATGTCACCGTCTCACGCGCAGCCCCTCGCAGACCCAGCTTGGCTGGGTGTCTCCTCCTGGAGTCGTATGTGATTTTATTACCAGTTTTCATCCGAATCCGCTGGGAATGGGATGATTTTGGTTTTGTTTCTTGGCCAGAAATTGCTTGATTCTGAAAGTCTTGTGAGAAGACGGGGCGAGAAACAGAGTCAACCGCACACACCGCAACGGCGGAGGCAGGGAGGAAGGGGTAACCGCTGATTTGAAGTGGCTGATAGTTTAAAAACTGGTTTGCAGAATTTCTGAGTATTTAACAATCCTAATGCGAGGCAGCTCAGGCCTACCGTTGCTTATGGATGACTATTTATATGGATGAAAATTCATCAAGTATACTTACCGTTGGTGAGCTTTACCTCAATAAAATATGTTTAAAGAGAGAGAGAGAGAGAGAGAGATCTTCATCACCAGCACTCACCGGCACAGACGACAACGTTGTGTGAAAAAGCATAGGCTTTGACTACTCTGAGTCAGCCAGGTTTTGAATGAGAAGAAGTTTGTTTTTATATACATTTCATTTCACATAAATTCAATTTCATGTAAATTTGCCTTTTATGTCCGGACAGGCATGCATATAAACATAAAAGAGCTCTTTTAATAAATACAAAATAAAAAATTCTAAGTGATAAGAAAGTATTGTATCTTAGTCTAATGGACAGCGTGTGTATTTCCTAGGGTCTATAAAATCGTGCTGTATCTATAGTCGGTGATGTCAGAGATTTGTTGAAATACAGTTGTATAAATTTTTAAGTGTTATGGGTGTTCTCAGGAGTTGGTCAAGACACTGAACCAGGAATCAAAACTGAGAGATGAGTTCCAGGTCTGTGTTTGCCACTGTGTGACTTTGACCTCTATACCTCACTTGTCCTCTCTGAGCCTCAGTTTCCCTGCTTCCGAAATAGAGATCATAATAATATCCACTTCACTGGGGCTGCTGTGAAGACTAAGTGACACTCCGTGTGCAGGGTGGTTTATCGCCGGGCTTTCGCGAGGCATGCTGGGAACTCCAAAAGGGCAGCTCACTTCCACATGTGGAAACATCTGCCAATCTGCGGTCAGACCTGCTCTCCCAGCCCGGCCTCTTGGTCACTTCAGAATGGAGAAGTGGCTGTGGGAATGGCTGCCTTGTCTGCTGGGGCCGGTGCAGGGCCTTAGAGGGTGGGGACCAAAGCGCCAGATGCGGAACCGGAATCACTCCCGGTGAGGCGTGTCACACAATCCCACCCTGCTGCCAGCCACACTGTGGCAAGTCCGTGTGGCCCCGAGGCCAGGAACTTCACAGCCAGAAGAGACTGGGTTCGAATCCTAGCTCTGCCCCATTAGCCAAGTGACCTCGGCCACCCTCCTCTCTGAACCTCAGATTCCCCAGCTGAGAAACGGAGACAATCATACCTGCTTCCGGGGCTGTTAGAATTAAATTAGATAATGCACGCGCCAAGCACTCGGTAGACCTGGCACACAGGTCAGCGGACGTCTCTTGAACTTGGTGCCTGCCCTGGGAAGGCAAAGTCAAGTTCCCCAAGCTCTGTACCCCTAATGCACTCGGTGGAACAAACGGGGAAATTCACGCTGAACATGACGTTAACTGCATTGCGCTAAATGTGGCAGGAAGCACAGTTGCTCTGGAGGGACACAGGGCACTGCTGCTCAGCACGGGGGTGCGGGACGGTCTCCTGGGAGAGCCGGGTCTTGGCAGGTGGGGCTGGAAAGGGCCTTCCTGGCAGACGAGACAGCAGGAAGCAACACACGAAGGGCTCCTGCTCCAAAGACGAACCCCTCGTCTTCAGGTTGGGGGTCACAGGAAACCAGCATTGCTTCCTTATTCTGAGCCGAACCCTCATACTCAGCTGGCAGCAAAATGGGCTGTTGCTGCCACCTGTAGAGTGAGAGAGTGAGCTCCCCGGTGCCCAAAGCATTTAAACACAAATAGTCACTGGTCCAGTCCTGGTCCTCTAACCTCAGATACGTTCTCTCTGTGTGGCGGGGCTGATGCCTGCCGGCTGTGTTTCCCAGGCTCTCTTGCCGGCCAGTTTCCAGCAGGTTCTGCCAAGGCAGGGGGCCGGTGGACACTGAAGGTGGGGAGGGCATGGAGAGAGAAGCTGGAGGGCTCCCCCTCGCTGGCTGCTTTGGCGACCTCGGCAGCAGCCGTGTCTCCTCTGTGCTCCAGCCCCCCCCAGTCACCCTGCGGCTGGCCCCCGGCAGCCCCAGATCCCGGGCTCTGCCATCCCCGTTGCCTCCCCAACCCCTCCATCCTGGGGACAGTGACAATTTCCCATAGTGGCTAATCTCTGGGTCAACTCAGCGTGACCTCTTTGGCTTCTCAGCTCTGCCATAACCTGTGTGACCAACTCCTTGTATTAAGTCCCTCCGGCTGAAATACCTAGAGTGTTTCCGCTTTCTTGGTGGGACCCTAAGGGATACAAGTCCTTCCTGACGCCACGTGACAGGAATTCGAGTCATGGTCACCAGGCTGATCTGGAAGGTCCTCTGCAAGCCTTAGTCTCTGGGCTCAGCTTTGGGTCCCCCAGGCATCCATGGCCCCCTCCCATCCTACCCAGCTTCCCTCTTCGGGAGCAAAGGACAGGCGGGCTCCACCCATTCGGGCAAAGGTCCAGGAGCAGACACCGCACCCCCCACCCCAAACAGCTAGAAAAGCCCCTGGTTCCCTGGAGTGGAGAGAGCTGCTCCCGATGGCAGAAGAACCGCACAGAGACAGAGGGCAGTGCCTCACCCCAGGGCTTTGTAGGCTGGTGTCCCACTTGGAAGCCCCGAAAGGCCTCCGGTCCCTTCTGAGCCAGCATCCCCGTTCAGGGTGAGGACACTGAGGTTCAGACAAGGGAAGTGACTTTCTCAAGGACTCCCAGACAGCGAGTGGCAGCGCTGGGGCTGGAACCCGGGCCTCCCGCTCCCGGCGGGGTGGGGCTCTTCTTCACCTCCTGGCTTATCCTGCCCCGGCCCAGCCTCCCAGGAAATTGGGGTGCTCAGGGCCGCTGGTGACACCGCACGTCAGGACCAGTTTCCGAGGGCAGCTTAGGTGCAGCTGTGGCAGGCTGAGCTCCTTTGGGGGCCGCGATGGGCACTAAGTGCTCTAAGAACAGTTAATAACATTGCTTTCAATATTTGATTTTAAAAGTAAGTAAGAGTGAAGTCGAGTGATCTGCTGCCGTGGGAACACGTCCCTGACAGATGAGCGATCAATAGCGCATCGGGAGGAGAAAGATTGATGGCGCTCGCACAAAACGCCTGGCAGGGGCCGCCCCAAACTCAGAGGGGCAGAGATGAAAAGCGGTTTTGCCTTTTGCTCTATACGCTTCTGAATCATTTCATGTGTTTACAACGAACTTGGCTTATTTTTGGAATTATTAATAAAAAAGAATTTTTTTTTCAGTAAAAATCCCCACGGTTTGCTGGAGTCTCAAAAATCCCCATGGTTCACTGGGGTTTCCTCTGCTCTCCTGATGTGTGACTGGTCCAGCCTGACGCCCCTGCGGCTGAGGCAGGAAGGCGAGAAGCTTCACCTTCGTGCTGTGGGTGCCGTTAGGAGGCCCAGGGAACGGGGACAGACAGAGGCTGAGCGCTGGCGATGGCCGTGGCATCAGGTAAACCCCCCTGTGCTGTGTAACCGGAGGTCAAAGGCCCCGCTATCGCACCTGCTTTCTGTACCCAGAATCTTACGCTGAACCCCACATGGAAGAAAGATCTGGATAAATGAGGGGTTAGGAAGTGGGAGGTAGGGAGGGTGAGGGGCTGGAGCATCGCATGGGGAAGGGCTGGAGGGTCCAGAGAGCTGTCACTTGCAAGCGGATCAGGTGTGTGACGGGCTCCACACAGTCCCAAGAGAAAGGACTTGGACTCATGGGAGGAGGCCACCAGTATTGCAGTGGAGCTCTGTGTCAGGAAGAATTGCCAATACATCTGCCTAGGATGGACGAGCTGCCTTGAGGGGTAGAGGAGTGAGTGCCCCGTCACCAGAGGAGATCAAGCTGAAGCTAGGTGCTGCCCAGCAGGAATGCTGTAGAGGTGAGAAGTCACAGGATGGAGGGTAGATCCTGTGACTTCTAGAGGCCCTTCCACCCTGAGAGTCTATGATTCCATGACCGAAGGACCCAGGACAGGGGCAATGAAGGTAAAAGCCCCCATTTGCTGAGTCCTCACTATGGGCCAAGCGCTGTGCTGGGCGGTGGGGGGAGAGGGGGTGTGCTGTGACTCTCCCCATGTGACAGGTGAGGCTCAGTGAGTTCAAGCGACACTGATTCCGACCCGGTCCTTTCAGACAGATTCCAGCGCCTGGAGTGGGTGGTGCTAATCACACTCCTGAAATGCCACACAGTTACCCCGTCCAGAAAGGCAAACACATTGTGCTGAATTTTTTAGTATTCTATTTTAACTTTGAAAAAATTTTAAGCCTTCAAAAAGTGACCGCTTGGCCTCTGGACAGATGTCACCTCATCAGAGAGGCCCTGGCTGGCCACCCTGGCCAGCAGCCCCACCCTGAGGCCACTCTATCTGCTGTCCCCTGTCCAGCGTTGGCACTCACCGCCTTCTGAACTGTGTCACTGGTCCACCTGCTGATTACCAGGCTTCCGCCACTCAAAAGTAGCCTCCCGGGACCAGGACCTCATCTGCCGAGTTTGCCGCTGTATCCTGAGATCCTAGAGAAGGGCTTGGCAGGAAAGTGGCGTGTTATCAATGCTCGTTTTAGGATCGAATACACAGTACTTTAGAGTTTACATGGTGTTTTCATGACTATAACACACTCTGCAAGGTAGGTGGTTTTTGCCCCTTTTGCAGATGAACAAATTGAGGCCCAGCGAGGTGAAGGGATTTGCCTGAAGTCTCACAGACAGAAAGTGGCAGAGCTAGGACACAAGGCCAGGTCTTTCTGACTCCAAACCCTGTGTTCTCCCACGCGATGGCACGAATCCCGTTCCTGGTAGCACGTGCCGTGGGCGGTGTCTCCGCTTGTGCGAGGAGGCTGCTCTGACTCCCTCGTCCTGCCTTGCCCGGCAGTGGCTGCGATCAGTGTCCATTTGGGGACTAAGAGTTCTCCACCGAGGTCGGTCGTGCTTGGGCTCAGAGTGTGCTTCCTCCTTTCTGACCGTGACCCTGGGCAGGTCACGTCACCTGTGCGGACTCGAGTCTCCTCGTCTGTGAAAGGAGTGTAACAGCCACCATGGAGCCTGCTACAGGGCGAGAGTTTCATAAACGGGGACTGTCATTAATCTTATTTTATTCATATACATGTATTAAATGTTGTCAATACAAAAGTAGATGCTCAGTACATTCCAGTTACAAAAATTTAAAACAGCGAATAAAGCTAACAAGCCCCTGGCTACCACTGCTGGTTTGGTGAGTAATTTCCAGGTCTTTTTGTGTCTCGTCTGGAGAGAAAAAGAAGGACATTACAATCCTCAGTATCGCCATCCTGTGTCCCTCAGTCCCAACTCGGTTTTCCAGGACTTTGTCTCAGGGATGTCCCCACGCTTTACCTTTTTTTTTTTTTTTTTTTGGGACAGAGTCTCACTCTTTTTTTTTTTTGCCCACGCTAGAGTGAGTGCCGTGGCATCCGCCTAGCTCACAGCAACCTCAGGCTCCTGGGCTCAAGCAATCCTTCTGCCTCAGCCTCCTGAGTAGCTGGGACTACAGGCATGCGCCACCATGCCCAGCTAATTTTTTCTATATATTTTTAGTTGTCCGATTGATTTCTTTCTAATTTTAGTAGAGACGGGGTCTCGCTCTTGCTCAGGCTGGTTTCGAACTCCTGAGCTCAAACAATCCGCCCGCCTCGGCCTCCCAGAGTGCTAAGATTATAGGTGTGAGCCACCGCGCCCGGCCCCACACTTTACCTTTTAAGGATTCTTTTCCCTCCCGCCTTCCGCTTGGACCTCCACAGGTCTACGATGTGAGCCGGGCAGGCAACATCCCCATTTCGCAGATGGAAATGCTGAAGTTCCAAAAAGCAAATGACATCTGCCCAAGGTCACACAGAGAGGAAGGGGCCACATCCCAAATCTGGATCTCCCAGCTCCAGGTGGCTGAAGATGTGTCTTCCGGGATCAACCACCCATTCGGAGACAGACTGCTCAGCACAGCTGCATTCACTCATTCATTCATTCATTCCACCTTTGCCAAGGGGCCATAAGCCAGGCCTCCTGCTGTGCTACACCAGACTCCAGCGGTGGCCTGTGCAATTTGCATCCCAGCTGCTCCCCACACGGTGCTGGGCCCTGGTTCCTGCGGGACGGGCAAGGGAGAGGGATCTTCATTTCTATGCGGTTTATAGTGTTAGAGAGCATTTCTTTTGTTACTAAAAAGAAATAAAAAAACAAAACCCACGGGCCCCACAGACAGGGAAGCCCAGGGCAGAGCCAAGTGAGAACCCAGGTGTGGGCTCTGCTGGCGGCCGGGACTCTCGGGCAAAGTCCCACAACCTGAAATGGTGAAACCGAGGAAACGGGGAACTGTCAGCAGCGCTCAGGCCCCATTAAGAAGGCCTCTGAAACCCCGAAGGTCATTTCCTCCTGCGCAGTGGGTGTGTTTATTTTATATATCTGGCCAAATGCAGGGGAGGAAGCCCGGCTCTGGAGCAGAGGGGCCGAGAGAGAAAGGGGAGAAAAGAAAACAGAAGGTGAAGTGGTGTTTTACGAGCGGCATTAAATCCCCCTGCACAATGAATCACCGCAGCTAACGAGGACGACTCCGCAAAGTCTAGGAAGGGAGTCGGAGGAGACGCAGGGAAATCGGATCAATGTGGATGCAAGTGCACGTGTACGTGGGTACGTGGGTGTGCGCAAGCGCGCACACACACACACACACACACACACACACGCCACACACACACACACCGCACGGCTGTTCTGGGAGGAAAAGGGGCTGTTCTGGGAGGAAAAGGGCCATTCCCTGCAAGGTTAAAACCCAAGATGAGTCCCTGGGTGTAGACCCTTCATGGTTGGTGGCAGGCGACAAGGGGGAGGTCGCCACTGTCGGATGTTCAGCTCAGCTTCCAGACCCCCACCCCCCGCTTTATGCTCACGTCCAGGGAGCACGGGTCTCACTTCCTTGTCCTCACTGTCCCCTCCCAGAGGGCCCAGAGGTTGGGCCTGGCAAAAGTTGTGGTCTCTGTGTCTCTCTCTCACACACACACTCACATGCACGCTCATTTACACACATGCCACTTTAACTTCTTTTCCTCTGGAGGGGGGGACACCTTGACCAACCACCAAAAGGTCGCCTGTGTCTTCTCTGTGTCTGCACGATCGCCAGCCCCCCGCCCTGGGGCTGCAGTATAGGAGGCAGGTTTTCCCCAGCACGTGTGATGTGCGGGGCCTCCGTGAAGCTCGCGGAGCTCCTAGGGCGGCATCCGGCTCAGAGCCTCAGTACATGGGAGGGCTCCTTCTCGACACCACTGTCACCGTCACAGGTAAGGACCCAGGAGGACCTGCGTGAAGGGCAGGAGGGAAAAAAGGAAGGGCTGAGGAAGACGGAGCCGGGGTGGTCGGGGAGAGAGAGCCGCGAGCGCAGAAATGGGTCAGCAGCCCATCAGAGCGCAGGCCTGCCGCTGGGACCTGGAGGAGGGAGCCCTGCAGGGTTGGGGGCAGCTTGAGCCTGCCGGTGTGGGGCCTGAAGTCCCTGCAGGTCCTCCAGCCAGGAAGGAAAACTGGACGTGGACACCATGGACCCCGCAGGGTGGGTCAGTGCACCCACCGCTGAGTATGGGGGAGGGGAAATTCGGGTCCAGTCAGCAGGAGGAGGGTCAGCGGTGGCCTGGACAGATGTCTGGTGTCCACTCAGTCGGGACAGAGACTTTGCCTCCACCCTGGCACACCACTGACCACTCCCAGCCTATTTCCTCTCAGCTCTGGGAGCCTGGGGTCCCCATCTCCCACAGATTTATGGCTCTGTCCCTACCCACGGTGTCCCTTCCCCACGGCCACTCCTCCTCCCCGCCTCCTTCAGGACATTGCCACCAAAGCTTCCATAGATCCTAGGCCGGCAGCAGCCAAGAATTTCTACTAGCTGCCTCTCCCTCCAAAACAAACAAACCAAAAGGAGTCACAATGGAAGTGTCTTCGTGGTCTGCTGCCTGATCTTTAAGCCCAGTCTGATTTCTTTTAGGTCCAGGGGTACAAAAACACCACCTTATCTGACAACTGGGAAACAGCCGCTGAGTTGTGATATTGCCATGAGAGGTTTGTTCCGGAGAACAGGCAGCAGGGCTGACCCCAGACTGGTGAGTGCAGATTTCAATTATTCGGGGCTGTACCCCACCCCTCCCAAGCACCTCTCCAACCTGCGGAGCCTCGGCGGTGAGTGTGTCAGAGTTGACGGCAGGTCCTACCAGCAGGGAGTGCCCATCTGAGTGCCCGCAGCCACCCTCCGGGCAGGGGTGCCATGAATTGTCCCTTGTCTGGAGAGTGGGCCTGTGAGTACAGCAGCAGCCCGGCGCTGTCAGAATCCACCCCTGGTCCATGCTCTCCTGCTCCTGTGAGAGACGTGAGCTGTAGGCTTCGGGCACCAGCCACCAGCTCCGCAGTCCCATCGGCCATCCAGGCCCAAGCTGGTGGCCATGGCCAGGGTAGAAGTGACCAAAAACACCCCATGTTCTGGGGGAGACCAAGGCAAGGCATGCCCTCCAGCCCATCCAGGGCCACCCTGCTGGCTGACCAGGGTGGCCAAGATGGCGGGTGCCCATCCGCGTCTGGGAGGGGGAGTGTGGGACTGGGGCCCCGTGTGGCGTGGAGAATTCCACAAAACCCCCGACACCTGCCTCATCCTCTTCTGCACCTCGGGTGACATGATCTCTGCCCTTGGGGACTTAAAGGTCAGCAAACTGTCCCCAACAGTGGCTGAGAGAGGGCTGGGGCCCTGAATTTCCACGTGCTTTTGCCATCCAGTGATTCTTAACCAGAAGTAGGGGGCACATCAGGCTGCTCAGAACCCACCCCAGACCTACTAAAGAGAAGCCCCAATGCCCTGGGCCTGAATAGGACTCCTGGGCCCCCCTAACAATTGTCATGGGGGACCTGCTTCTTCAGACGCAATCCCAAAAGCCGATAGATCCAGGATGAAGCCCTTATGAGCTGTGCAGCCTTGAGCAAATGACTGAACCTCTCTGAGCCTATGTTCTCATCCCTAAAGTGAGGATAACACTGACACCTATTCCATAGAGTTTATGAAAGAAACAGGAGATAATTTAGCACAGGGCTTGACACCGACTAAACGAAACACTAAATGCCAGCTACGGTATTGCTGTTGCTGTGTGGACGCAGAGGGCCCACTGTTCACTACTATCTTGCCTGCCTCCAGGCTGGAATCCCGTCTGCTCCACCTTGCTGGTCAAATCATCCCCTGCCAGGCAGGCTTGCCACATATGGTTGTATAGCTTGTGCACTGCACAAAGTGCTGATGCTGGAATTGAGGCCAAAGTCCAACTTGACTCCACTGCAAAGCAAGGTACACTGGCGTATGAGCTGTGTCCATAAGCAGAACATTTTCTGATCTGCCCAAAAGCACCTCATGGGTTGCGACTGGTGTCGTGGAGCCCCAACTGAGCAGCTCCAGCCTCTGCCAGCCCCAGAACCCGGGCAGTGTTTGCCGGGCATCATCTCCAGCCCCAGCTCAGCCACCCTGAGCAGGTGTAGCCAACATCTGGCTCTCAGACAGGAAAACGCCCCAACTGCACCCCACGCCTCCACCTCGTCCATGCAGGCTGTGGAATCTTTGGTGTCTCTGTCTGACATGGCCACTGTCATCGGTGGGGTTTGCAGGCCCAGGCCCAGGTGGGCGAGGAAGATGCTTCAGGTGTGCGGAAGAGAAGAGAATGCTGACCCACTGGAACTCGGGAAGTTTAAAACTGTGCTTATTGTTAGATGGCATTAAGAAATGATCGTTAATTTTCTTAGGTTTTAGGTTGTGTAGAATTGCCATATTCTTAGGAAATGAATGTTGAATTACTTGGGGCTGAAGCGTCATGATGTTTGCCACTTACTTTGAAAAGTATATATGGGGACTTTTAAAAGTTCATGGAAAATGGAATTAAAAGATTAAAAAAATTATAAACTTTATTTCTCAACAAGACACTTTTGTAAGTGATGATAGCAGCCATTTAGCCCATCTGTAAAGAATCAAGGGTCCTGGGAATTTAACCACGGCAATGCAGTCTTCTTCACATTTATTAACTGATGAAAAGTGGGTGCCCCTTAAAGATTTTTTTTTAATTAGGAAACAAAAAGAAACCAGAAAGAGCTGAAGCAGGACTATATGTGATGCCTGAAGAGGTCCCACCAAAACACTCACAAAGTCGCCCTTGTTTGACAAGCGGAGTGAGCAGGGCCTTGTTGTAATGGAGAAGGACTCGCTGGTGAAGCCTTCCCAGGCGTTATCCTGCGAAAGCTTTGGCTGACTTTCTCAATTCTCAACACACTCTCATGCTAAGCAGATGTTATCACATCTGCACAAAGATGTTATCACATCTGTGGAGCAAAGTCCACAAAGTCAACAAGCAAAACGTTTTGAGCATCGCAAAACTCTGCTGCCGTGACCTTTGCTCTTGACCGGTCCACCTTTGCTCTGACTGGACCACGGCCACCTCTTGGTAGCCACTGCTTTGATTGTGCCTTGTCTTCCGCATTGTACTGGTGAAGCCGTGTCCCATCTCCTGTTCGTTCTTTGAAGAAACACATCAGGACCTGACTCCACTTGTTTGCAATTTCCATTGAAAGCTCTGCTCTTGTCTGCAGCCGATCTGGACACAATGGCTCTGACATCTGTCAGGTGCAAAGTTCACTCGACTTTGATTTTTCAGTCAGAATTGCGTGAGCTGAGCCAGTCGAGATGACTGTGGTGTTGGCTACTGTTTCTGCTGGTCGTCATTGGTCCCCTTCAATTAGGGAACAAACAGGATGAATTTTTGTCCTCAAAAATGATGTGGATGGTCTGTCACTGTGGGCTTCATGTTCAACATCATCTCATCCCTTCTTAAAGTGAGTTATCCATTTGTAACCTGCTGATTTCTTTGGGGCACTGTCCCCATGCACTTTTCATGAAGCATCAGTGATTTCACTCTTCCCCCACCCAAGCTTCGCCATAGATTCGATGTTTGTTCTTGCTTCAATTTTAGCAGAATTCATGTTGCTCTGACTGGGGCTCTTTTCAAACTGATGTCTCATCCTTCGTAGTGCCTCAGGTTAGATCCTGCCCAGACATGTTATAACAAGTTAGTAAGAGTTTATTTTGGTGCTAAAAAATCTTGAAATCCATGCACAGTTTTTTCATAATATGCATTTTCCATGAACTTTTTTTATTTTTTTTGAGACAGAGTCTCACTGTGTTGCCCTGGCTAGAGTGAGTGCCGTGGCGTCAGCCTAGCTCACAGCAACCTCAAACTCCTGGGCTCAAGCAATCCTTCTGCCTCAGCCTCCCGAGTAGCTGGGACTACAGGCAT
>CAUYSK010067462.1:0-13058 GCA_963575035.1 Avahi laniger | reverse complement strand
CAATTGATTTCTTTCTATTTTTGGTAGAGACGGGGTCTCGCTCTTGCTCAGGCTGGTCTCGAACTCCTGAGCTCAAACAATCCGCCCGCCTCGGCCTCCCAGAGAGCTAGGATTACAGGCGTGAGCCACCGCGCCCGGCCTGAAAAGTGAGATTTTAAAATTGGAAAATATTAGCCTCCCCTAATGTTTATTGAGTGTATAGATGTTTATTATTTTTTTTTTCTGGACAACCTCAGACCTTAAAATTAATGGACATAAAATACAAAGCAGAAGTGTAAAAACTTTTTGTGTGATCCTCCAAGCAGAAAATCAGCAAAGAAACAATGGATTTAAGTAACTCAGGAACAAATGGGCTTAACAGACATTTTTAGGACATTTTACCCCAAACCCACTGAATATACATTCTTCTCATCAGCTCATGGAACATTCTCTAAGATTGATCACATCCTAGGCAACAAAATATACCTCAACAAATTTTAAAAAAATAGAAATTACATCATGTTTCTTTTCAGAACACAGTGGAATAAAATTAGAAATCCATTCCAACAGAAACACTCAACTCTTCATAAAGTCATGGAAATTAAACAACCAATGGTGAATAATAATTAGTTCAAGGAGGAAATTAAGATGGAAATCAAAAGATGCTTTTAACTAAATGACAAAGGGGACACAAGTTATCAAAATCTGTGGGATTCAGCAAAAGCAGTCATAAGAGGAAAATTCATAGCCATAAATGCCTACATCCAAAAGACAGAAAGATCACAAATCTGCAACCTAGTGAATCATCTCAAGGAATTGGAAAAGGAAGAGCAAACCAATCCTAACCCCAGGAGAAGGAAAGAAATAACTAATATCAGACCAGAACTAAATGAAATCAATAACAAAAGAATTCTACAGAACATTAATGAAACAAGAAGTTGGGTCTTTAAAAAGATGAACAGAATTGACAGGCTTCTTGCTTATTAGCCAGAAACAGAAAAAAAAGGACCCTAATAAGCTCAATCAGAAATGAAAAAGGAGATATTACAACTGATGCCATGGAAATACAAAATCATCTCTGAATACTACAAAAATCTCTATGCACATAAACTTGAAAATATTGAGGAAATGGACAAATTCTTGGAAACACGCAACTTCCCTAGGCTCAATTAGGCAGGAATAGAACTCCTGAACAGACCAGTATCAAGTAATGAAACTGAAGAAGCAATAAAAAGTCTTCCAACCAGAAAAGGTCCCAGACCAGATGATTTCACAGCCAAATTTTACCAGACCTATAAAGCAGAAATTGTTCCATAACACAGAGAAGGAATGAATCCTCCCCAACTTGTTCTGCAAAACCAGTATCACTTTGATACCAAATCCAGGAAAGAACATGGCAAAAAAGAAAACTACAGACCAATATCCCTTATGAATATAGATGCAAAAATTCTCAGTAAAATCCTAGCAGACCACATTCAGCTGCAAATCAAAAAAATAATCCCCCATGATCAAAAGGGCTTCATCCCAGAGATACAAGGATAGTTCAACATATGCAAGTCTATGAATGTGATTCACCACATAAATAGAAGCAAAAACAAAGACCATATGATCCTCTCGATAGATGCAGAAAAAGCATTCAACAAAATTCAGCACCCTTTTAAGATAAGAACTCTTAGAAAATAGGCATAGATGGAACATACCTCAGTATTATAAAAGCCATAAACAACAAACCCACAGCCAGCATCACACTGAATGGGGAAAAATTGAAAGCATTCCCACTTAGAACTGGAACCAGACAAGGTTGCCCACTGTCACCAATTCTGTTCAACATAGTGCTGGAAGTCCTAGACAGAGCAGTCAAGCGGGAAAAGGAAATCAAGGGTACCCAAATGGGGAAAGAAAAGGTCAAACTATCACTCTTTGCTGACGGTATGATCTTAAATCTTTTAAACCCCAAAGACTCTGCCAAGAGACTCCTGGAATTGATAAATAAAGTCAGATAAGTCTCAGGCTAGAAAATAAATGTGCACAAATCAGTAGCATCCTTTACATTAACAACAGTCAAGCTGAGAATCCAAAGACTCAATATCTTTCACAATAGCAACAAGGAAAATAAAATACCTAGAATAAATTTAACCAAGGAGATAAAAGACCTCTACAGGGAGAACGATGAAACACTGAGAAAGGAAATTGCAGAGGATGTAAACAAATGGAAAAACATATTCTCATGGATCAGCAGAATCAACATTGTTAAAATGTCTATATTCCCCAAAGTTATTTACATATTCAATGAAATCCCTATTAAAATATCAACATCATTTTTCACAGTTCTAGAAAAAAATAATTCTGTTCTTTGTATGGACCCCAGAAAGATCCTGAATAGCTAAAGCAACCTCAAACAAAAAATATAAATTGGAAGGCATCGATCTAACAGACTTCAAGCTATACTGCAAGGTTATGGTAACCAGAATAGCATGGTACTGGCACAAGAACAGAGACCTAGACCAATGGATCAGAACAGAGAACGCAGATATAAAACCATCCTCATATTGCCATCTGATCTTCGACAGAATAAACAAAAACAAACACTAGGGAAAAAAATCCCTATTCAATAAATGGTGCTGGAAAAATTGGATAGCCATATGTAGAAGACTGAAACCATCCGCACCTCTCACCACGCAAGAAAAGTATTCACAGCAGATAGTAGACTTAAACCTAAGAAATGAAACGGTAAGAATTCTAGAATAAGAGGTTGGAAAAACTCTCATGCATATTAGGCAACAAATTTATGAAGACCCCCCAAAAGCAATCACAGCAACAGCAAAAGTAAATAAATGGGACCTGATTAAATTAAAAAGCTTCTGCACAGCCAAGGAGAGAATAGAGTGAATAGACAAACTACAGAATGGGAGAAAATATTTGCATTCTATCCATCAGATAAAGGGCTAATAACCAGATTCTACAAAGAATTCAAGCAAATCAGTAAGATAACATCAAACAACCCCGTTAAAAAGTGGGCAAAAGACATCAACAGAAACTTTTCAAAAAGAAGGTAGACTAATGGCCAATGAGCATATGAAAAAATCCTCAACGTCATTAATCATCAGAGAAATACAAAACAAAACCACAATGAGATACCACCTAACTCCAGTAAGAATGACTTTTATTAAAAAGACCCAAAACAATAGATGCTGGCACAGATGTGGAGAGAAAAGAACACTTATACACTGTCGGTGGGACTGCAAACTAGTACAACCTGTATGGAAAGTAGTATGGAGAGACCTCAAAGAACTAAAAGTAGAACTGCTGTTTGATCCAGCAACCTCACTGCTGGGTATTTACCCAAAGGAAAAAAGGCATTTTATGAAAAAGACACTCATACTGGATTTTTATAGCAGCGCAATTCACAATTTCAAAGAGGTGGAAACAACTCAAGTGCCCGTCGATAGATAGGTAGATTAATAAAATATGGTATATGTATACCTTGGACTATTACTGAGCCATAAAAAATGGTGAACTAATGCCTTTTGTAATAACCTGGATGGAACTGGAGACCATCCTTTTAAGTGAAGTATCTATCACAAGAATGGAAAAACAGAAACCACGTGAACTCACTAGTAAATTGGAACTAATAGATCAACATTCATGTGTACATATGGTAGTAAAATTCAATGAAAATCAAGCAGGTGGGAGGATGGAGGAGGGGATGGGTAAATTCATACCTAACGGGTACAATGCACACTATCTGGGTGATGGACACACTTATAACTTTGACTCAATCTGTACAAAAGCAATTCATGTAACCAAAATGTTTGTACCTCTGTAATATTCTGAAATTTAAAAAAAAAAAAAAACTTTTAAAGTGAGAATTTTCATAAAGCCGTTTTGGTAATGAATTTTATAGTTACTAGGTTATTCACAGACTTTAAAATGACCATATTTCTTCTTCTAGTAATTAAAAAAATTGTCATCATTCCTTTATCTCAAAAGAGATCATGAATCTTCAATTTTAATATGGGCTTAGATTTTCCAGCTAGAAGCTAAGGAGTTCATTATTCTTATCTCTGTCAATTTCCTAATTTACAAATGAGCCGAAGCAATTAATCCTTGCAAGATGCCTGTACTAATTATAATCTTAGGCAGGTTTCCTTGAGGTTTTGTAATTCTTTTTGTCACATTTTTATTGTGTTTATGTCTCATCTTGATGCTTGTTGACATGCTGATTCATGTTGTAGTGCACTAGATAGGTTTTACTCATCTAGAGGAATGAGTGTAAAGAAATCACACCTTATAATCACACTAGCATTTCTAGTATGTGCAAGCCATATATCTCCTTTTAATTTAATCTCTGAAAAATGTATAGGGATTTCTTCAGCTAAGCTGTACAAATCGATAAAATTTATAATCAAGGCTGTCTAATCTCTAAACCTAATATAAAACTTCACAACTATTGATTATATGTGAAGGATCCACAAGCTGTTAATCATGCATGAAAGCATAGAATAAATGGTAGCTTCAGAAAAGGAAATGCACAAATAATTATCAACCCTGCAGTTCTTATCTGTCTTTGCGTTTCCCTGAAGCAAGTGTGTAACCAGGCACTTATATTTTATAAAATCAAATGATGTGCCAAAGTGTATCTTCATGCTCACTTTTGAAACTTGTATACTATAGAGTATTTCTATTATAATTTAGACATTTTCTGTTTTTACTCTAGCTATATGAGCAAAAGCAAATTAGTCTCTTTGATAAGTTTCATGTAGGAATGAAAGTAGTTGATGTACTTAAAACCATAATCTTTTTAAGGAACAAAATGGGCAGTACATACTTGGAATAGCATTACAATGTAATTTTAATAGTTTATTGTGGTGGGGAACGAGGAGTTCCATGTCATAGATAGCCTCACTTAAACTCGGCCCTCAACATTTCATTAATTAATATACTTTATAATAATTTCCTACTTTGAATTGAGCGACTCATTAAAGGATAGTTATCAAATGTTTATAAGAGAGTTGTGTAGTTGAGAAAAACGTGTACTATTTCTATATCTAAGCAGTGTTAGAGGAGTTTGAAAAAAAATTTTTCTCCTATTAGGACTAGGAGAAAATAATACTAAAGAAATTTAGATTATATTACAGATTTACTTTTATATACACAAAGTCATATTAATTTAAAAATTAAAATATTTTAATGTTATGTTGCAGTGTTGGCATAGGTTACTGGTAAATTACTATCTCAACTATTTTAGATTAGAATAGATGATTGCCATGTGTCGTCACTCATAGAATTGTTATTTCAACATTTAGTATATTCTTTGTGAGAGCACAGTAAAGAAAGACAAAAACATATCCATTAAAAGTCATATTTTAAAGCATAGACCATACTACCACGGTGTCTGGCAGATGTCAAGCACTCACAAAATGTTTCCCATTATTAAAAACAGAATACTAAATAAACATATAGCAGCTCAGCACAACCCATCAGTAGAGAAGTAAAATTCTTAAACTACTGTACTGTTCTTATATCACTGATATAATCTTCACATAAATATTCAGGTAATTTGCAGTGGCTCTCACCTGTAATCCCAGCACTTTGGGAGGCTGAAGTGGGAGGATTGCTTAAGGCCAGCAGTTCAGTTAGAGACCATCCTAGGCAATATAATGAGACCTCATCTCTACAAAAAATTAAAAAATTAGCTGGATATGGTGGTGTGTGCCTGTATTCTCAGATACTTAGCAGGCTGAGAGAGGAGGATTGCTTGAGCCCAGGCGTTCAAGGTTGCAGTGAGCTATGACTATGCCATTTTACTCCAGCCTGGATGACAGAACAAGGCTCTGTCTTTAAAAATAAAAAATTAAAAAATGAGATAATTTATCAAATGAAAGAGAGGTCATATTAAAATGCTGAGCAACAACTAACCACAAAATCCCATCAGTGGCACAAAGCAAGTGTGACTGGTTATACTTACGGAGTGGTTGGCCAGGAGTTGCTGATGATCTTGGCCGGTCCTGGTGATACAAACCTGCTATTAGACTGGGTTTGGCTCATCTAGGTTGGCTTCTGCTGGTACAGATTGGTTGATTCGACTCTGCTCCACATGTATCTCATATTCTAGAAGGGGTATAAGCCAGCAGGAGAACACAAGTTTTTTTTTGAGATATAGGCTGAAGACTAGCACACCTTCACTTTTGCCTCAGTCTTTTGACCAAAGCAAATCACAAGGCAAAGCTAAAATCAAAGGATGGGAAAATAGACCCCATTTCTTTGGTGTAGGGAATTGCACAGTCACATGGCAAACAGTGTGAATAATAAAGGAAGAAATGAAAAATTGCAGTTGTCATTGCAACTACCATTGAGAATAACTGGGTTTTTAGGTTTTATTTTCATTAGCTTTTGAGCTTAAAACATATTAAAACTATCCACTTTATTGTTCATTAAATAAAAATTTCTAAACATGTACTATGGGCCAGCCACTATGCTTGGCATGCAAAATATTTATCTTATTTTTCAAAACAACCTAAGAGGTAGGTAATTTATTTCAAAGATAAAGAAGTCATTGAAAATCCCCTTTAAAATTTTGTCATTGCTACATACAGCTCTTCTAAAGTCACCTTACTTTTCTTACACTGAATATTATGAAGAAGGGTTTTCCATATTACCTTATTTAGCATTATATACAAATCTCTCTACATTTTTGTGTCTGTGATTTATGGTGTTGCTAAACATTTTTATGAAAAATAAAGCATATTTTTATAGAAGTAGATTATTCTCTTATTGTCTTCTATAAATTAAGAAAATGCTTTTTCTTTCTTTCTTATCTTATATTTTTTCCAAGTATAAACAGCTATCCATAGAAAATGTTTTATTTTTTAAGTTTCATTTAAATAACACATAAGCGTGATATGCAATATCAGTAATGAATTGAATTGGATTCATTGATTATAATGTTTTTTTTTTCCTAATAGAATCTGATATCATTACATAAAAGTGAAAAACCTTTAAGGGTCCCCAAATTTTCACCTGCTAACATTTTGAGAATTGAGTCTCATGATAAGACATTAGGTGGAATTTATCCTTTGGAAAAAGAATCTTTTTTTTTTTTTCTTTTTATCTATGTCACTTTGGCAGTATTGTTTTTTAAAAATCAAACAATTTACTTGGCATTAATGTAGAGAAGGGACCAAATGTTAATTTTATTAAAATTATATGATGAACTTCAGTAAGACTCTTGAGAGCAGAGGTAATGATTTGTTTTGGTTTAAACTGATGATGTGCTTAGTGTGGTTCTGCTGGCAATGGGTAAATATTACGTTGATTCTGCAGGAGAGCTGAGTATGCCGTGCACCCTCTGTCACTTTCTATCCCCCGGGTCCAAGCATGTCATTTCAGCAACACAGCCAGAAAGCCAGAAGAGCTGACAGTTGGCTTGTGATTATTCCTGGACCTGAGGCTCCCTCATGTTACAGTACTAATCAAGTCATCTCACCAACTTATCATTAACTCAATTTGACCCAGGGGAGCAGAGATGAAATCTTTTTGGCAAGACTAATGATGCTATAACATTGAAAAGATGTGAAATGAAAACCTTGATTATCCTCAGTCCTTACCATGAGGAAAAGAATAAAAATACAAAGCACCTAGAGGTAATAGTAAAAGACAATGTCTTTCAAAGACCTTAAGTTTTTCCTTCCCCAAGGTATGGCACTGTTTTCTTCATTTTTGTTTTTATTTCTTTGTTCCTCAGAAATTTCATCTTAATTCTTTTTTATTTACGCTCACAAATATTTTCTCTGGCAGTCAGAAAACTCACTCTTCTTGTATTTGTTTTGCTAAATGGAATGAAAATTGTACTTTGCAGTCAGCTTCTAAGATTTCAGATGAAAAGGCAGCCAGGAGCATGAATCTCCTGTCATGCTTCAGTGTTCTTAGTTTGTGTACATCTTTCACAAGATATTCCTTTTTTTTTTTTTTTTTTTGGCATGAGCTTTGGGACATCTTCTATTTTTATTTGACTGACAGCTGGATATTAAGTTTTATCATTAAAAACTGATTCTAGGGAAATAAGATCCCTGCCCTTCATTCTCTTATAGATGCTAAAGCTTTTGTTTTCACAACACTTTCAGAGTAACTAGAAATTATCACTACAAAAGGACGTGGATTGACCTGTCATGTCCTGAACTGTTTAGCAAGTACCAAAAAAAAAAAAAAAATTGAATTCCCTTTTATCTGTTACCTAGACCTACTTATTAAGAATCATTAAGTACTTCTTCATTTTATCCTGTCAAGTCGGGTTAAATATTTGACATATAAATCCATGTGCTTGATCTATTTAGAATTTAAGTGAGGGCAGGGATATGTTACTTCTCTGTTTACCTGCTTATTGTATAATACTGGTCATAGATTTGATATGGAAATTCTCCGCCATTTCTTTTTATTTCATCTTGATTTCACAAAGTTTTTCTCAGTGAAACAATTAAGAAATAGGTGGACCATAAAACGTAAAAAAGGAATGGGAGAAGTTAGTAGACCTTGCTGATCAACATTTGACAGGAAAGATAAAGAAACCAGCTAATGCTTTCAATTCTCATTGCATGTATGTTTTTAAAAATTTAATAGGTAACTATTTTTCCTTGGACTTATTGGAAATGAATTAATGCAAGGGAGTTTTATTCCAATTTGCTTGTATACATTTCCACAGCGCATATAATAAAAGGATTTGAGATTTATCAGCTGAAGAGTAGAATGGGGAAAGCACTAGATTTTGCTTCTAGCTGCAGTTCTTTCCCTTGCTTCTTAATGTTCTCCTATCCTGTTCTCCAAATATATCAAAAAATGGGACCTTAACCCTACTTCATTCCTCTGCACCAGCCTATGTCATAGATTTTATCCAATCTGAACCCCTTGCTTGATGATTTAGGGGAAAAAGTCAGATGAGTGCATGCCTGGAAAACAAATTTCATAAAGAAATAGATCATACGTAACCTAAACATCTGTACCCCTATAATATGCTGAAATGAAATAAAAAAAAAAAGTAGAACAATCTGAGAAAGTTGAACTTAATGGTGTTTCTTTTTTTAATTGTAAGTCAATAATTTATAATTGGATAAATTTATAGAGTACCAAGTGATGTTATAATTTATTAATATAATGTGGAATGATTAAATCAGGCTACTTAACATACCCATCACTTCAAATACTTAACATTTTTTATGGTGCGATCAGGTTTCTGGTACTGACCTTTGCCGTTAACTCGTGGGTCTCTTTACAAAAGTCAGCTAGCCTCCCTTAGAATTCAGTTTTTCATCTATAAAATGGAGTAAGGTAGCATTAAAGTAGGCACTAGATTTTATGTAAGTCTCTTTGCCATCTCCCTTGAGTGCGTTTGTAACACGATGTCTTTAACACCATCTTCCCTTCAAGCTCCCTGTCACGCTCACTGGCTCATGTTCTGTTCTGTTTCCCCCTCTTCCTCTCTGCTGCCTGTCATTCCCCCTACCCTACGTCTACCTTCCCATCTCCTTTTCCCTCTCTCTCTCCTCTCCCTCTCTCTCTTTGTTGCCTTTCCTCTTGTTCTTTCTGCTGTCTGTGAAAGGATGGGAGTACTCCAACCCCTAAGGTGGACTGATAGTTCTATTTATACCTCTTTTTCTTCGGAATACTTCCCAAGTTACATAAAACACAGATCAACTCAAATATTGTTTGTATGCCTTTGTTTCTTAGCTGACGATGTTGTCAAATTGATCTTTATATTCTTAGTTCCTGGTATACTTCCTGGCCAGCAGAAAGCAATAAATAAATGGTAGTGAACTACTCGATCATTTTAACCCCCAGTTTGTGTCTCTTCTTGACTTTTCTCTGTTTATTTAAGAGTGCTGTAATTCTCTTAGTCATTCATTCTGTACACATTAGTTATATTGTATCCATTCACATATCTCAAATCCAAGTAACTACCAAGTTTTTCTTTTTTTTTAGGTAAACTGCATTCATTTATTCAACATTAATCACTATCAGTAACAACTTCTATAATATACAGAATATAGTTAAACATACATTGTTTTCATTTATAAATTTTAAAATTATTTTTAGTAGGCAAAGTATTACATTAGGCAGTGTAGAAGATTTAACTTTTAAAAAAGCATGTTATTTGTCATGTACATCACTATCAAAAAGAGAAAATAAAATGTGTCATAACATATAATAAAAATTAACAGTAAAGGTTTGTGATTATTTGGAAGAGACTGAATTAATGTTCCCTGGGGTAACTATTTGTAGAACAGAGAAGCATTCTTAGAAGGGGTTGCCATGCATATATGCTATAATTTAACTACCAAGTTTTTCAGTTGTTCTTCCACATCAGTAGCATTTATCTTAAGTGTTCTTGTTGTCACCCTCCTTGCTTAGCCTTTTATACATTGCAATCTTTTTTTTTTTTTTTTTTTTTGAGACAGAGTCTCACTGTGTTGCCCGGGCTAGAGTGAGTGCCGTGGCATCAGCCTAGCTCACAGCAACCTCAAACTCCTGGGCTCAAGCAATCCTACTGTCTCAGCCTCCCAAGTAGCTGGGACTACAGGCATGCGCCACCATGCCCGGCTAATTTTTTCTATATATTTTTAGTTGTCCAATTAATTTCTTTCTAATTTTAGTAGTCCAATTAATTTCTTTCTAATTTTAGTAGAGATGGGGTCTCGCTGTTGCTCAAGCTGGTTTCCTGGTTTCGAACTCCTGAGCGCAAACAATCCGTCCACCTCTGCCTCCCAGAGAGCTAGGATTACAGGCGTGAGCCACCGCGCCCGGCCCACATTGCAATCTTTTGATTTCTCTACCTACAGTGTCACTACCCTTGACATAGCCTCCAAATAAATCTTGCTAAAGCAGTTATTTTATTATGTTCACTTCCAGCTGACAAACCCTCAGTGACTTCCCATAGCCTATTATAAGTTCAACCTCTTACTATACATCTGAAGTTTTCCCAGTCTTTTCCCAGCCAGTCTTTTCTGCATTATCTCCTACCAGGTAACTCGTACAGCAACCAGAATGGGATTATATTTTTTTTCTAATTGTGTTCCATGTTTTTATCATCTTGCTTGCTCTGCTTTGGAATTATTTACCAAGATATGTTTATAGATCTTCCCTTTCGCCATTGAGACCTAACACAAATGTCTCCTCCATTTGACAGGTGGAAATTATCTCACCCTCTTGGATTCTTACAGTATTTTGTTCCATTCATATTTTATATGTGTATATATATATGTATATACATATGTATCTTAATTTTTAAATCTTTAATAAACAAATGGTAGGCTCCTTGAAGTCTAATATTAGATTTTATTCATTTTGGTACCTCCCACGGTGTTTTTAATAGTACATTTTATATGATAGAAAATCTTTTTGTTTCATAATAGATGGATGACTTCATCTAAACATTTAAATGTAACTGTTCATTGCAATGAAGATCATTCCATTGCTGTGTTTCTCCCTAAGTTTCTGGTGACACTTTGCCCTACAACTTTTTAAATTTCTTGTTTCTTTTTACCAGAAAAGCAAAGAAAGAAAGAAAAAGACAGATAGAGGGGGAATATTATATAAAAATATATGAAATACTCAATAAAAATTGGAAAATGAAAAGTCACAAAATTAAAGAGAAAGTACATTTAGCAAATTCCAAAACAATTGACAAATAATACATTGTTAAATGTATTCTACATTGTTTTACCATCATTTTGGGTTTTTATGTTGTTATAAATACAATTTACTATAGTACCTGTATGTGCCATTGATCATGCTTGATCATTTCTTTAAATTATTTAATCCTTAAAATAGCTTTTATGCCCAGCTCTTATATAACATAGGAATTTCCAAACAATATCTTTCTGCTTTCAGTTATTCCGTGACAATTCAAATAATTATTCTGATTTAGAAAATTAAAATTTTTATTTATGTATTCATGCTTCAGAAGTATAATACAGTTATTGGTAAAACATGAGAAATAATGAATTAAGGTGAGAAATTTAAGCATTTTTATTGTTGAGTACTTTGATAAAATTTTCTTTGAATGGATTTCATGGTAGTAGAGCCGTCTTGAGTCACTGCTGTTTATAAAAACTCTAATATAAGAATCCATATGCATATAGTTGTCAGCCCATGTCAAACCTAATAGAATTCAGAGGAGTTGCATGACAGAGTATCTATCATTTATGTGTGTGTGTGTGTACTGTATCTGGATGTGTGTCTATATATATATACACACACACACACACACAAGAAGTTCCTACTACAATAAAAACTGAAAAAAAGGTAAGGCACAGGCCAAGTAAGAAAAAATGTAATTAGTGACTCCATCTGAGTTGTTATTCATTCCATGAAACTCAGAACAATTGAGTTTTGATTTTTAATATTGTGTGTATGTTTCTGAATATTATCCTAATGTGAGAGTAAAATTATGTTTAAATCACTATTTTAGCAAAAACAGGGCAATTTACAGCTGCGGTCTCCAACCCCCGGGGCTATAGAGCTCCAACTCCCACCCCCCGACACACACACACCTGTGGAAAAATTGTCTTCCATGAAACTGGTCCCTGGTGCCAAAAAGGTTGGGGACTGCCGATTTACAGCATTTATTCAAGCTGTGGTGAAAAATATAAATTTCGAATAACACATTGACCTTGTTGAAAGATCCTTTACCTCTTAGAAATTTATTTCTTTCCACAAGTCTTTCTGTATCAGTTAATAAAGCATTAGTCAATGAAATATGGTAGTGGCTTATATACATATACACAGGATTAATAAAGCTATTCATCCTTGGTTTTTTTTTTTTTTTTTTTTTTTTGTGACAGAGTCTCACTTTTGTGACCGGGCTAGGGTGATTGCCGTGGCATCACCCTAGCTCACAGCAACCTCAAACTCCTGGGCTCAAGCAATCCTTCTGCCTCAGCCTCTCGAGTAGCTGGGACTACAGGCATGCGCCACCATGCCCGGCTAATTTTTTCTATATATTTTTAGCTGTCCAGTTAATTTCTTTCTATTTTTGGTAGAGACGGGGTCTCGCTCTTGCTCAGGCTGGTCTCGAACTCCTGAGCTCA
>CAUYSK010067459.1:0-15390 GCA_963575035.1 Avahi laniger | reverse complement strand
TCAGCCTGTTATTGGTATATAGAAATGCTACTAATTTATATACATTGATTTTGTAACCTGAGACTTTGCTGAATTTATTTATCAATTTCAAGACTCTCTTGGTAGAGTATTTGGGATTTTCTAGATACCAGATCATATCATGAGCAAAAAGTGATAGTTTGACCTCCTCTTTCCCAATGTGGATACCCTTTATTTCTTCTCTTGTCTGATTGCTCTGGCTAGGACTTCCAGTACTATGTTGAATTGAAGTGGTGCCAGTGGTCACCCTTGTCTTGTTCCAGTTCTTACAGGTTCTTAGGGGAAATTCTTTCAACTTTTCCCCATTCAGTATGATGTTGGCTGTGGGTTTGTCATATATGTTTTTTATAGTTTGAGACTTGTTCCTTCTATGCCTAGTTTGTTGAGGGTTTTTAACATGAAACGATGGTGGATTTTGTCAAATGCTTTTTCTGCATCTATTGAGATGATCATATGGTCTTTGATTTTTCTTCTGTTTATGTGGTAAATCACATTTATTGATTTGTATATGTTGAACCATCCTTGCATCCCTGGGATGAAGCCCCCTTCATCATGGTGGATTATTTTTTTGATGTCCTGTTCAATTCCATTTGCTAGTATTTTATTGAGGATTTTTACATCTGTATTCATAAGGAATATTGGCCTATAGTTTTCTTTCTTTGGTTGTATCCTTTCCTTGCTTTGGTATCAAGGTGATACTGGCTTCGTAGAATGAGTGGGGAGGATTCCCTCCTTCTTGGTGTTATGGAATAATTTTTGCAGTATGGGTACCAGCTCTTCTTTGTAGATCTGGTAGAATTCTGCTGCAAATCTATTCCAGGGCTTTATTTGTTGGGAGATTTTTGTATTATTGCTTTGATCTTGCTGCGCAGTATTGGGGTGTTGGTCTGTTCAGGAGATCTATTTCTTCCTGACTGAGTCTTGGGAGGGTGTGTGCTTCCAGGAATTTGTCCATTTCCTCTACATTTTCTAGTTTATTTGCATAGAGATATTTATAGTATTCACAGTTAATATTTTGTATTTCTGTGGTATCAGTCATAATATCTCCTTTTTCATTTCTGATTTAGCTTATTTGGGGCCTTTGTCTTCTAATCCTAGTTAATCTAGCAAGAAGTCTGTCAATTTTGTTTATCCTTTCAAAGAACCAACTTTTTGTTTTGTTGATCCTTGTCTTGATTTTTTTGTTTGTCTGTTTTCCATTTTATTTAGTTCTGCTCTTACCTTAGTTGTTTCTTTTCTTCTGCTGGCTTTGGGTTTGGTTTTCTCCTTTACTAGTTCCTTGAGATGTTACATTAGGTTGTTAATTTGTGATTGTCTGTCTTTTTCATGTAGACATTTAAACCTACAAATGTTCCCCTTAGGACTGCTTTTGCTGAATCCCATATATTTTGATAGTTTGTGTCCTGTTTGTCATTCAGTTCAAGGAATCTCTTGATTTCCATCTTAATTTCATTATTGACCCTATAATTGTTCAGCAGCAGGTTGTTTAATTTCCATGACTTTGTGTAGATCTGAGTGTTTCTTTTGGAATTGATTTCTAGTTTTATTCCATTGTGGTCTGAGAAGATATATGGTATGACTTCAACTTTTTTGAATTTGTTGAGACATGTTTTGTGGCCTAAGATATGGTCAATCTTGGAGAATATCCCATGTGCTGATGAGAATGCATATTCAGTAGTTTTGGGGTAGAATGTTCTGTAAATGTCTTTTAGGTCCATTTGTTCAAGAGTCCATTTATGTCCAGTGTTTCTTTATTTTCTGCTTTTACAATCTTCCCAGCTCTCTCAGTGGGGAGTTGAAGTCACTAGAAATTGTGATGGTACTGTTTATCTCTTTACTTAGATCTAGTAGAATTTGCTTCATAAATCTGGGAGCTCCTGTGTTAGGTGCATATATATTTAGGATTATTATGTCTTCTTGTTGAATTTTTCCCTTTACCATTATAAAATGACCATCTTTTTCTTCCTTTACCATTGTTGATTTAAAGTAAGTTTTATCTGATATGAGAATGGCTACAGCTGCTCTATTTTGGTTTCCATTTGCATGGAATATTTTTTTCCATCCCTTTGCCTTGAGTCTGTGTGAGTCCTTGTGGGTTAGATGTGTTTCCTGGAGATAGCAGATACTTAGGTTTTATTTTTCTATTCTTTCAGCCAGCCTATGTCTTTTAGTGGGGCATTCAGACTGTTAATGTTGAGTGATAAAATTGAAATGTAGGATGCTGTTCTGTTCATCGTGATGGGTATACCTTATTGCTTTGTTTTCCCTCTTATGCTATTGTTTTATATGAGCTCTGAAGTTTAGCTTTCGGGTGATTTTACACTGGTGGGTATCTATTGTGTCGATCCATGTGGCAGTTCTGGTCATGACAAATTCCCACAATGTTTTTTTGTCTGGAAAAGTCTTTATTTCTCCTTCCTATGTGAAACTTAGTTTTGTAGGATACAAAATTCTATGCTGGCAATCGTTTTGTTTAAGAAGATTGAAGATGGGGCCCCCATCCCTTCTAGTTTCTAAGGTCTCCACTGAGAAGTCTGTAGTTATCCTGATGGGTTTTCCTTTGTAAATGAGGTGATGTTTTCACCTCATGGCTAGCAGGAATTCCTCCTTCATGTTGACTTTGACAGTCTAATGACTATGTCTTGTGATTCCCTCTGTGCAATGAATCTCTCAGGTGTTTGTTGAGTTTCTTGTATCTGGATATCTAAATCTCTAGCAAGACTAGGAAAGTTTTCCTCAATTATTCCCTCATATAGGTTTTCCAGACCTTCTTCTTTTTCTTTTTCACCCTCAGGGATGCCTATGATTCTTATATTTGGCCATTTTACATAATCCCATATTTCTCACAGTCTTTGTTCATTCCTCTTGATTCTTCATTCTTATTTATGACTGACTAGATTAATTCAAAAGAGTTGTCTTCAAACTCTGAAATTCTTTCTTCTGCCTGGTCTAATCTATTCTTAAAGCTCTCCACTGTGTTTTGTATTTCCTTAAATGAATTTTTCATTTCCAGAAGTTCTGTTTGATTTTTTTCTAATAATTCAATTTCCTTAGTAAATTTTTCATTCATTTCCTGAATCGTTTTTGTGGTTTCTTTGTGTTGAATTTCTATTTTCTCTTGTATTTCATTGAGCTTTCTTATAATCCATATTTGAAATTCTTTATCTTTCATTCAAATATTTTCATTTTTGTTGGGATCCATTGCTGGAGAGCTGGGGGTATCCTTTCACTCTGATTTTTCATACTCCTCGAGTTCTTGTGCAGATTCCTTCTCATCTGGAGGAGCTGTCTCTTCTTGTTTTGGGATTTTCTTCTGTTTTGATGGGGCTTTTTCCCCCCCACTATTACAAGTGTATCTATACCATATGTTGGGTAGGGACCTTTGGATTTTTGCTTCTGGGTCCCTTGATGGAGGTCTAGGTTCTGGATGAATACCTTGGTTATAGATCTCTTTTGTGTAGTGTTCTTCTTAGTTGCTAGTTATTTGTAGGCTGGAGCGGTGGTGTACTATGTATGTGGACAGATTCCCTGTCTCTTGTTGATATGGGAAGATGGAGGTCTTTGAATTCCTTTCTCTTTCCCCAGCCCTGTGGTCTTCTTAACAATGTGAATTATATGGGGGATGCCCAATTTATTCTCTGAGATGGTAAGTTGTGCTTTTGGATAAGAATCAGCCATGCCCTGTATGATTGATGTAAAGGGGAAAAGTTGTCATCCCTGCCAGTAGGTGGTGCTTGCCAGAAAGAACCAGCTGCAGTGTTGTTTTGGGACCTGTGACTGGCTCTAACCCCTCAGAAGAAGCATTCAAATGTCCCAGGTGGTGGGTGGGGACCTGGAGCTCCAGGGGGACTCCTTATTCTCCACCACTGCAGAGGTGGGTAGAGGAGTGAGGCTGGGTGGGACTGGGGCTGGTGAGCCTACCTTCAGTCTCCACAAAGGCAGGCAAAAAAGCTGTCTTGGAAGGAGTTCAAAGTCCACTCCCAGGCCATTGAAGACAGCCACCAGGGAAGGGCTGAATTGGCCCCACCAAGCCAGAAAGTCTGCTCATTTGGGAGCGGCCATTTGAGATTTCTGGTCTGGCTGTCAGGAGTGGGTTTCATTCTTCTCCCTCCTCCCGTGTCCTGTAATCTACTGGCATCTGGCCACAGGGAGGAGCTCAAACTAGCTGATGTCACCAGCAGTGGTGCTATGGGCTGGGAGCTTCCCTGTCCAGGATTTTGCCCAGGGCCAGTGTGGGGCTTTCCTGTCGGGGGAAGGGTGCTCCACAAGTGTGCTGCAGCTGGGACCCATACTACACTCTCCTCTCAGTTCTACCCACACGGGCTCCCTCACCTACCAAGATTAGTTCACAAATCTCCTCTCCATGACCTCAAGCAACACAATCCAGTCCTGGGGTATGGAATCTGGCCTGTGGGCCTGACCCCGAGTCCCTCAAGTTCAATCTCTGACCGTGCCAGGGAGAAGCATTCTGGTCCTGAGTTGCCCATGTAGTGCTCAAGCAGGTTTGATGTCCCTCCACTTCAGGGTATGCCCTGATCTGCTGGAGCAGCCAGGTAAGGAGCACCCAGGAGCATCAGCATGCAGTGAGATCACAGTCCAGGTACCCCTTGGTCCACTGCAGGTCTTTAAGAGGAAAGATATGAGCCCCACTCTCTGTTGGAGTCTTGATGTAGAGGACATAGCAACAGAGGGGAAGCAGCCTCTCCTGAGAGTCTCAGCTCAATCATCCCTTGGGGTACCCATGCTTCTTAGAAGCGGTGGGTAGGGAAGGGGATGGGGAGTAACAGAGTCTGAACGGAGGAGAGCTTGCACTCTGGTCATCTCTGTATTTCTCCCCAAAAGGCAGTCTGCCAAGAATATCCAAGCTCTGGGATCAAACAGATCCCTCTGTGGCTCCTGCAGTCTGGGATGGAGTTGGAAAATGTTTGTGTAAGTACGAGTGACATGAAAACTGAGGGGCATTGTATGGGGGAAGGGCATGCCTCTAATCCTGGCTTAGGTGAGGCAAAGTAATAACATGTAACCAAAATGTTTGTACCCCAATAACATCCTGAAATAAAAAGAAAAAAAAAGAATGAATTCATTGAATGAGAAGCCACATTTGGAATTGTCAGCTCTTAAGGAAAAGAAAGAGTGTAATTTAACATTATGGTAAAATAAACAACAGACTTCAATCGAATGCATGGCAAATGTGCAACAGGAAATAACAACATAACAAAAGAACAACATAACGTAAGTTGTGCAATTTAATGTTTGCCTATTTAACTTTTTTCAGCATGTAACTGTCTGGATGCACAGATTAGCTTTGGTTGCATATAATTCCTTAAAATCAGTTAATACAAATTCCACTCTCTTTGAATCAGTTGAAAAATAAAAACAAAATAACAAGCCTCAAAAAAAGAAAAAAAGAAAGAAAGAGGCCGGGTACGGTGGCTCACACCTGTAATCCTAGCTCTCTGGGAGGCCGAGGCGGGCGAATTGTTTGAGCTCAGGAGTTCGAAACCAGCCTGAGCAAGAGCGAGACCTCATCTCTACTAAAATTAGAAAGAAATTAATTGGACAACTAAAAATACATAGAAAAAATTAGCTGGGCATGGTGGCACATGTTTGTAGTCCCAGCTACTTGGGAGGCTGAGGCAGGAGGATCGCTTGAGCCCAGGAGTTTGAGGTTGCTGTGAGCTAGGCTGACGCCACCGCACTCTAGCCTGGACAATACAGTGAGACTTTGTCTCAAAAAAAAAAAAAAAAACGAAAGAAAACTGAGGGGCTGAAGCTCCCTGGGGGAGGACAAAGGCACACCATGTGTGGAGAAGCAGTATGGTGCCCACCATCTCAGCTTGGGTCTGTGGTAATGGGAAGCAAACCAAGGGGGCTAGCAGCCTATTGCTTTGTCCTCCCATTTCACTGGTGGTGGCTCCCAGTTCACTGGTGGTGGAGCTTTAGGGCTCATGATGGTAGAAAAGCCCTCCAGCCGCTCAGGAGCCTGCTGACTTCCAGAGGTGTGAGGGAAGGAGAAACAAACCCCCCATCTACCCTTTCTGCGAGGCTCCAAGCCTCTTGGGGGTTGATCTCTGCCAATATCTTGCTCCTTCTTGTTCTGCTTCACAACTTCTTCCCGTGAAATGTCTGGTAGATTCTAGCACTTTTCCCTTAGAATTGCAGCCTATGTGTGCTTTTTTTCATCTAAAACTTTTCCTTCTTTCTGAGATGATCTGGCAATTGATGTCTCTAATCAGCTGTCTTCCTCCCTTATCTATTGAATTCTTAATTTCAATTATTTTATTATTCTTGAATTTTCATTTGCTTCTATTTTATAATTTCGATATCTCTGGTAAAAATTCTCCATTATTTATTTTATTGAGCATATTAATTATAGTTATATTGAAGGCAATATCTGATAACTCCAATTTCTCAATCACCTGTACATCTGTTTATATTGTTTGTTTGATTCTTGGTCATTTCGTCCTGTTTCTTGCATGCCTGACTTTTTATTGAATGCTGGACATTGTGTATGGAAAATTGTAGCCGCTCTGGATGTTGCTATCTTCCTCAGAAGAAGATACAACATTTTTTTCTAAACAACAGACAAAGTGGGGATAGTTCAACTTGATGCATTTGAGGCCAGTCTATTGCAAGTTTACCCTTACTCATAAGATATAACCCTTTCTGGGGCTCACCTTAAAACCTCAGTTGTTTACTAGGCTTCTGCCTCCTTAGAGATTTTTTAATTCTTATTTTTGCCTTCCCAGCACTATAAGATTGCTGGATCTGTTTAGTCTTGCAGCATTTTAGTGGTGCTCTATGCTTGGTTTCTTTGCCTCTTGCTCTGAACAGGCACAGGTTAAAAGTTAGCTAATGCCTCAAGGAGAAACTTCATTCAGAATGTTGATCACACTTCTCTGTAGCACTGTATTAATCAGTTCAAGCTGCTATGACAAACTACCATAGACTAGGTGGCTTAAATAACAGCAATTTCCCAGGCACAGTGGCTCACACCTGTAATCACAGCTATTTGGGATGCTGAGGCGGGAGGATCATTTGAGCCCAGGAGTTTGAGGCTGCAGTGAGCTATGATCGTGCCACTGCACTCCAGCCTGGGCAACTGAGTGAGGCCTTGTCTCTAAAAACAAACAAACAAACCCATAAATTTATTTCTCAAAGTTCTGGAGGCTCGGAAGTTCACAAGCAACCAGTATGGTCAGGTTCTAGTGGAAGCTGTCTTCTTGTATCCTCACATGGTGGAGAGACAGAGCATATGTCTCTTGTGTCTCTTTTTATAAGGTCACTAATCCTATTCATGAGGTTTCTGCCCTCCTGACCTGCCAAAATCCCTGCCTCCTGATACTATCACTTTGGATGTTTGGATTTCAACATATGAATTTTGGGCAGGCATAAATATTCAGTCCATAACAATCTCTGTTTTCTTCAGGGATCTTTGCCATTCAAGTCCCAGCCACTTGGTAGTTGTGACCTTCAGTTTTAGCCTTCCTAGCCCAGTAAGAGTGCTATAATCTCTAATTGCTGCTTTTTGTTTGGCCTTTATGTCAAACATTCTGTGAATTAGTCAACTGAGGGAGAAAACAGCAACTAATACAAGACTCATCTCAATGTTTTTCACTTGACTATAATTTGTCCTGTCACATCCTAGCTGCCTTGGTTGGTCTCTAATATCTTCAAACAGGTTTTAAAAATATTTGTGAAGCATTTATAGTTATTGTCAACAGTAGAGCTAGTTTGATACCAGCTGCTCTGTCATAGCTGAAAGTAAAAGCCTAATATACCATTTTCAAGTTATAATTTTTATATTTTAAAATATGTCTCTGCCTTAAGGCACCTCTGGGTATAACAGGGAAGAAAAGAGATGTCTTCTGGCCTTCACATGATGTTGAGAGTGTGGATCAGTCCCACAATATGAAAGGAGAAAAAGCATGAAAAATCCTTGAGCATCCCAGCTACATTCCAGTGAAGGTCAGTATCCTTGAGACAGGTGCCTTTCCTACAGCTCAGTTAACCAGGCCTTTCTTCTCCCTGTTCTTCTGGCCTCACGAGGGTCTAATCACTTAGTGATGAGACAGAATGACTGCTACCCAATAACCTATTATCATTCTTTTTAAAATTTCTAGCAATTTGGTAGGTAATTTTAATTGGCATTTCCCTAACTACTAATGAGGTTAGGATACTTTTACTATGTTTATTGGCCATTTAGATTTCCTATATATTTATGTACTATTAGAACTCACTTATTTCTTAATACATTTCTGGCTTGTATTATATACTATACCTTACGTTATGAAACATCTTTTTACAGATGATTGCCCTTTAGGAATTGCTATCTAAACCCCGTAAATAGTGTTAACTTTCAAACAGGCCAGGTCCCAGACCTTCTAGGTACACAATGATTTAAATCTCATAACAACCTTGTGAGGTAGGTGATTCCACTTTTAAAAAGAGGAAACGAACTTAGAGAGTTTAGGTAATTTAGTCAAGGTCAAACAACTAGTAAGTGGGAGAATAAGAAGTCATATTTGTATTAGTCTAATTAAAAGCTAATTTTTGAATTTTAGTAGTGAAACTAGAAGCAAACTATGGATAAAGCACACATATATATTTTTGCCAGTGCCTGTCATCTGTGATCCAGTGCGGAAGAAAGTGGAAGATTCTCGAAGAGAAATTATGAGTTACAATTTGTCATCATTCTTCAGAGTATGGGGTATAATGATAGAGGGGAAGGATGTGTGAAATTATTTCAAGAGCCTAAGAGTACGCCTAAAGAAACTGCGTCCTCCAGAAAATTGTGTCTAGTCAGAGAACGAAGAGTACATTTTTAAGCATGTATCAGAAATTATAATAGCTCTAACAAAAACTAGTGATATGCATTATTTCCAGGCTGTTTAAGAAATAAAACCATTGGGCCATCTATTTTACAAAGCCATATAAGTCCTGATTTTTGTGAAAATTAGCAAATATTTGGGCTATCCAAATACATCAAAGACTACCAGATATCCAGAGTCTGAGCAACTTAATTACATCAAAGGTGGCCAGACCTATTCATAGTCTGGTTTGCTCAGGAATAGTAATCCACCTTATAAATCATGTAGCTAAAAGCCCACCATGCACTTTCATTTGAAAAATAAGATCGGTGCCTCAATTCAGAATGACGTATCATAATCAAATTGCATCAGCCAGCATTATATCTAAGTCTTACATGTTCCATATATTTTATGGAACAAACTGCTAATTAAAGGGGAAATGTCTCATTACAATACCATATTTGTTTGGTGGGGTCCCTACTAAAGGTCAGAGCTTATTTCCAAATCACAGTAATTTTCAAACTAGTAATTTTTTTAGAGACTGGAAAAAAAGCAGCTAAAATAAGAGAAAAATTATTCTTCTCTCACATTACAAATCCTTGCTGTAGGCAAGTGAGAGCTGGTATGCTGATATCATGAGAGCATCAAGTTATTTCATTATGTGATTATACCACAATTTATTCATTTATTCTTCTATTATGAACATTTAGGCTATTTCCAGTTAAGAGCTATTATGAACAGTGCTACTATGAACATTCTTTTACACATCTATTAGTGCAACTATTCAAGTTTCTCTAGGCCAGTAGTTCTCACCTGAAAGGGTTGATTATCACAGTCATAGGAGAGTACAACTGGCATTCAGAGGGTTAGGACCAGGGATGTTAAACATCCTATAATGTCTGGTACTTATCAGTACAAGGAAAAATCACTTCCACACCAGATATTAATATCATCCTCCCTTTTGACAAACACCACTCTCGGGTACATACATAGGAGTAGAATTTATGTATGACAGGGTATGCACGTGTGCAACTTTAATTGAAACAATTTAGTTGAAACAATTTACACTCCCACTAGCAGTTTATTGGCCCAGATCCTTTTTATTGCCAATATAGCAGATATATAATGATTCTTTCTTTAATTACTTTTGTCTTCTTGAAATTCCTGGGGAAGGATCTCTGGTTGATGCTGCTGAAGCTATACTTGCCGCAGATGAAGCAAAGTACTTTTTCCAAGAGCCCCAGGATCAGTAAGATATGTTGTCAAAAATGAAAATGAAACCTCCAATGAAGAGGTTCAAGATCCTCAGAGGAAGATGGCAAAGAACCAGATGAGTAAAAATAACAAATAATAGGAAGAGGAGCGGGAGGAGGATAACCAAACAGCATCCAACCCAGGAGAATGCAATCCACTATAATCAGGATGTATGCGTCTTTAAGAGTAATCTGCATTAAAAAATAGTCTAAATATCTCTATTATTTTACATATAGCATTTTTTTCTTGTTAGGCATTTTTAAGTTTAAAAATGGATTTTAAGAATAATTTTGTTCTATTTAGAAATATAATAATATCCTTTTAGGTGTAAGATGCAGAAAATTCTCTAAAGTATGTTCATCCCTCGCAAGATAGTTTGGTTGTTCCGAAGTCTTGCTGTCATGTAACTGTTTTGGGGGTACACCATTTTTCCCTTAATATTTTCAAGTGAAGAGCCCCTCCATTAGAATAGTGCTCCTGACCTCTCCTCCCACCCCTTGTTCTCCCTATGGGAGGAATAATGAAACTGATGACTTTGGGAAAAGGATCTTAGCATGCACAGCTTAGCCTCACCCTCTGGTCTCTGTGATCTCTGCTGCAGAGAGGGTACACTCTGCTTTATTCTCTTAATCGTGTGCTGAAACTAGTGGGGCAAGCTCTGCTCTTGTGAGATATAACTTAAGTTAGGAGGTAAGTTGGGTTCAAATCAGGTACACCAACTACACCATTTGCCTATTACACCTACTGAGAGAATTGAATTTATGATTTTAAAAGGCTCCTGAAAAAGAAATCTCCAGGTTCTGATGGTTTCACTGGAGAACCATACCAATTTTTTTTAATTAACAACAATTCTATGCAATCTCTTCCAGAAAATAACACAGTGAAGACTTCGTAACTCATTTCATGAAGCCACTATTACTCTAATACCAAAACCAGACAAAGACTACAAAAAAAAGAAAATTACAGACTAATATCCCTCATGAATATAGACACAAAACTTCTCAACAAAATATCAACAAACCAAATTCAGCAATGCATAAAAATTATTATATATCATGAACAAGCGAGATTCATTCTAGGTATGCACAACTTGTTCAACATTAAATCATCGCCCAGTGTAATCCACCATATCAATGAGCTAAAGAAAAAAAGTCATATGACCATATCAACTGATACAGAAGACGCATTTGACAATATCTAACATCCATTCACAATTTCACAAGTTTTTTAAATCACAGCAAATTAAGATTAGAAGGGAACTATTTCAATTTGATAAAAACATCTACAAAAGTCCTACAGTTAATATCATATTTAACGGTGAAAGACTGAATGCTTTCTCCCTAAGACTGGGAACTAGGCAAAGATAGCCACTCTCATTACTGCTGTTCAACATTATACTGGGGATCCTAACTGTCTCAATGAGATAAGAAAAGAAATAAAAAGTATACAACTCAGAAAGAAAGAAATGAAACTTTTCCTGTTTGCAGATGACATGATGGTCTACATTAAAATATCCTAAGGAATCTACCAAAAAATTCCAGAACTAATACATGAGTCAGCAAAGTCCCAAGATACAATTTCAACATACAAAATCAATTGCATTTCTGCATATTAGTAATGAACACATGAACACTGAAATTTAAAACACAATATAACTTATAATTACTCAAAAACTGAAATAGGTGTAAATCTCACAATACATGCACAGAACTTACATTCTAAAAACCATGAAATGCTGATGAAATAAATTCAAAGAAGATTTAAGTAAATGGAGTTCATTCATTGGAAATCTCAGCATAGTAAAAATTTCAATCTCCCCAAATTTATATACAAGTTTAAAGCAATTACTATCAAAATCCCAGCAAGATTTTTGTAGACATGGACAAGATATGTCTATAGTTTCTATGGGAAGGTAAAGAAATTAGAATAGCTAAAATAAATTTGAAAAAAAAAGGTAAAGAAAAATCAGTCTATCTGATTTCAAGACTTATACAGCCACAGTAATAAAGACTCTGTGGTATTGGTGGAAGAATATACACATAGATCAATAGAAACAAAATTGACAACCTGGAAATATCCTCACACACAAACTGGCCACCAATTTTTGACAAAGATGCAAAAGCAATTCAATGGAAGAAGGTTAATCTTCAACAAATGGTGCTGGAACAATCGAGCATCCATGGGCAAGAAAATTAACCTTGACCAAAATTTCCCACCTAGTACAAAAATTAACTCAAAATGGATCATGGACTTAAATGTAAAATTTAAAAGGATACAACTTCTAGGGAAAAAAAATCATACAGGTTATTTTTGAGATCTGGTGCAAGGCAGAGCTCTCAGACTTGATGCTAAAAGGAAATATTAATAAATTGGACTTCATCAAAATTAAAAATTTTTGCTCTGTGAAAGACACTGCTAAGAGGATGAAAAGACAAGCTACAGACTAGGAGAATATATTTGCAAACCAAATAACTGACAGAAAACTAGTATCTAGACTATATAAAGAAATCTCAAAATCCAACAGTTACAAAAAAAACAATCCAATTAGAAAATAGGCAAAAAGCACAAAGAGATATTTCACTGAAGAGAATATGCAGATGGCAAATAAGCACATGAAAAAATGTAAAGCATCAGTAGCCATAAGGGAAATGCAAATTAAGACCATAATGAGATATCACTATATCTAAGAAAATGGCTAAAGTAAAATATGGTGACAATACCAAATGTTTATGAGGATGTGGAGAAACTGGATCATTCATACATTGCTGGTAGGAATGTAAAGTGGTACGGCCACTCTGGAAAAATACTGTGTCAGTTTTCATCCTTTTCTGGATGTAAGCCTGTTGTTGTAAACAACATAAATTAATAGTGATCTAAGCCTCATACCTTATACAAAAATTAACTCTAGATACATGCTTTTGTGCCAATGCCTACTTTCAGAAGCTAAAAAGTGAGGAAGACAAATTCCAACTCACCCTAGCTGACAAGTACCCCAGTGAGGGACCCTGGAAAACTGTTTAAACAGATTTATCTTTAGTAGTTCTTTTGCACTGAAGAATGGAGGAATAAAAAGAAATCTATGCATTAGGAAGTGAGTGGAATGTGAGTGTGTGAAAGGGGAGGAAAAATATAAGACTCATGAATATTCTAAGGTGAATTGTTGTCAGAAGCTCATGATGTAATGTACAGGTTTGTACATTAAATAAATCTTTATTCGTTTATTCATTCTTTTAACAAATATTTGAGTAGGTATTACTTGCCAAGCACTATTCTACACACTGAAGACAGAACAAAATTCTTTGCCTTCATGTTGCTTATATTCTAAGGAGGAAAGACAGACAACGAACAAATATGTAAGTATGTAATATTGCGAGTAAAGGTAAGTATAATGGGGAAAAAGAAGTTTAGGAGAGATAATAGCATGGCGGACAGGGATGCTATTCTATATAGGGTAATTAAGATAAGCCTTTCTGACTTTTGAGCAAAGAGCTGAAGGATGTGAGAGGGTAAGCCGTATACATATCTGAGGGAAGTTATCTTCTATCTGCAGAAATATTTTATGAGTCAGTATTACGTTCTGTTGAGATGCAGTATGCCACATATAATTCACAGAAGCATGCCAGAACTGACACTTGACAAGGGATTGTTCGAACCCTTCCTCTTCCAAGTCATGTTGCTTATGTCGTCTAAGTCACTTGTCATGTTGCTCTCAAGTACTTACTTCCCAACACAATTGTGTTGTCTACATAAACCAGCATCTCCAAATAGTCACTGTCTCCACTGTCTGGAATCATGTTCCCTAGAAGGAGACTCTGAAATGGGAATTCTTGAGCAAGTAATTTATAGTGGAAGTGCTCTCAAGAGAAAAACTTGTAAAGAAGTAAAGAAAGCAAGATACAGTTGGGGAAGAAGCCAAGCAAAGATGAGGCTTCTGCCTAAATCTAACTTCAGCCAGATCCCAAGGGAAGCTCTGGTGCATGAATGGTGCCACAGAATTTTCTCACACTGAGGCAAAGAGGCTAGGCATTTGTGCCCCTCCCTGAATCAACTGGCTTTGGGCTGTGGGTGGAGAAGTAGAGCAAGGTACAACTTTTCAAATACTGCTGAGCAAAGCCTAGTACAGGGCACATGTGGGAGCCATCAGCAGCATCTGCTATCCCTAACAATACTGTCTAGCCACTGAAAGAGTGGCTGGAGCACTGTAGATACCCTAAGGCATGCATATGAATTGCATGATTGCATGGGTTACTGATACTATTTTCATAATGCTCGTCCGTTAAATCAAACATTGGAAACCACTGACTCCATACTAGGCAGTTTAGGACTTCAAGAACTTGAGCTACAGTGTGTATTTTTTTTTTAAGTAAATCCATTATTCAATGTATAATCCACAATTATTTGATTATTATAGTACACATTTATTTTGTGTATAATCAATCCACACACCTCCTAATTTTTCTGGATTTTATCCATAAACCATGACATAGAGAAACTGTGACATATCTATAATGTTATTCTTTGATTAAAATGCCGACAATCCATGATAGCTATAAACATTGAGAGAAAGGCCCAACCAATGGTCTCTTGATACTTAGAGAGGGGTGAAGTGGGGTGGGGGGGAGCCTGTGAGCAGATATTCCAAACACCAGTGAATTGTCTAGTCAAAGTTCCTGTATTAACTTTTGCTGACCCAACAAGCCTTTTATACTACACACAACTTGAATAGCTTGGCAGCACTATTATCTCAGAAAACTCCAGGGAAAAAATACTATATTTGCCGTAATGACTGTATCTGATAGTGAAGCCTCACAGCCAATTCAGAACATACTTTTTTTTTATTATTTCAGGATATTATGGGGGTACAAACATTTTGGTTACATGTTATGACTTTGCCACACCCAAACCATGATTTGAGGCGTGCCCTTTCCCCCCTACAATGCTCACCGTGTTCATTAGTTGTGAGTTTACCCACCCCCAACCCCCCAACCCCCAAAGAATATTACTACCATGTGAGCACCTTAGTGTTGATCAGTTAGTGCCAATTTGATGGCGCGTACATGTGGTGCTTATTCTTCCATTCTTGTGATACCTCACTTCAGAGGAGGGGCTCAAGCTCTATCCAGGAAAATATAAGAGGTACTAAATCTGGCCGGGCGCGGTGGCTCAAGCCTGTAATCCTAGCACTCTGGGAGGCCAAGGTGGGCGGATCGTTCTGAGCTCAGGAGTTCGAGACCAGCCTGAGCAAGAGCGAGACCCCATCTCTACCAAAAAAAAAATGGAGGGAGGTTAATTGGACAGCTAAAAATAT